>OW796095.1:4995131-5215285 GCA_941860345.1 Chrysodeixis includens | reverse complement strand
GTACTATGTTCTAGATCAGGATTGGAAGCCAGCAGCAGCTTCAGTATGGAGACGTGTCCCTTCTCCACGGCGGTGTACACTGGTGTCTTCTTCTCCTTGCCGGGAAGGTCCACATCCACATGTTTCTTTAGTAAGGCCTCTACTATGTTCTTGTGACCACCCTTGACTGCGTGAATTAGCGGCGTGTCTTTTGATTGATCCTAGAAAACGAGATATATGTTTATTTATTTGTAAGTTGGAAGAAGAAGGGGAGGTTTGTGCCCAGCAGGTTTCATTATATAGGCTATCAAAAAAATTAAAAAATCATCACTTCGTTGTTTGATAATATTCCGTTAAAATTGAATCACATGACGGGGACAATTGTGACCATGCATTTTATTTAGTTTTATATTCAGAAAGAAATTTATTTTGAGTTTAATATTATATTTAAAGCTCTCAGCTACCAGACATTAGCGGTTAATCAAGAAGTATAGTAAAAACAAGTCAGTATATGTACAGCGTTATTAAGGATTAGTCCATTAACTACGGTATTGGAATGCAACCTCAATAATCGGTTCTAAATGAAATAGTTCTGTAGCATAATTTACTAGTACAAATATGTTTTTTTACACGACATTTAATCTAAAATCTTTAAAGAGAACCTTAGTCCTTTGTAATTGAGGTGATTTTGCGTATTCACTTGAAACTTTTCGTGTGATCTAAAGGTCTAGACTTATTTCTAAAAGGAGATTTAATCTACAAAAAGTTTTTATTCGGAAGGGTTAAAAAGCACAAGTAACAGGTCTACATTCTAGTTTAATATGTATTGTTTACCTGCACGTTAATATAAGCGCCGGAGTTAATAAGTGCCAAAGCGATATCGTAGTATCCCTCTTTACATGCGATGGCCAGAGCGGTGTAGCCGTCCTTGTCTAGAGCGTTCACGTTCGGCTTGTGTTCTAGCAGCATTTGCACTATCTCGAAGTGATTACCTGTGGAAGATACATATTTGAAAAGTTACTTTATGCTTTTGGGCGGATTTTATAGTAAGTGTAGGACAAGGGACTGCGACTATGATTTCTGAGAAAGCCTAACGTGTATTAAATTAAGAGAAATGGAGAAGTAATAGCAAGTTCAAAACTACATTTATTACAAAATAATACAAATCTTAAAAATAAAAGCCTAAGTTTACGCATCAGAACAACCGAAATATTATAATCTAACTGAGACATTCGACTAAACATGATATTTTACCTAAATCAAGGATAAAATGTATATTTAATTAAAGTAAAAGAGGAATGTAATTAGAACAGGCTTTTGTTACGGCGCGGCGTTGTTACATAAAAATGTCCTTAGTTACATAAAAATACGTTCTATATTTATCTACTGTGAGTACACAGTACCACAAATACTGAAGACAAATGAGTAATCCGATATAGAAGTACTATTTTGAACAGTATTTACATAAGCTCGACGTTTGCCAAATTGAGTATTGAATTACTTAAATGGATGGCATTTCTCAAACATATTTCGAATATACACATAATTCATGCCTTTATGATTTAATTGTTTTTGTACTGACTTGCATGCCTGGTTGGGAAGATAGGTTAGATCACTACAAATACCATCTACTGAATACATTTCAAGTGTTCTTTTTGTACGTATTTTAAATATTTTTATTACCGCCACGAAAAAAAAGTAATCAAGTGCTGGAGTAAGTTTTCGTGTGCTATCCACGTCAGGGAAAACACAGGTTAGTTGGAGCATATAACTTTGGTAAAGGAACCTATGTCCTACCAGACATCAGATAGGAACATGTGGAAGAAGAGGACAAATAATAATTGCGACAAGGGCAGTGAAATAATGATGATGATGAACTTACCATGTGTAGCCTGCAACAGTGGTGTCCAGCAATACATGCCGGCGGTGTTAGGATCAGCCCCCGCCCTCAGTAGCGCCGCGCACGACGCGACGTCGCCGGCGCGCGCGGCCCACGTGAGCGCGGACGTCGCGTACTTGTCGCACGAGTTAGCGCGCGCGCCCGCCGCCAGGAGGCGCTGGACCACGCCGCTGTGTTTGCGACCCGCCGCCCATACTAGCGAGCTAGAAGATAAAGAAGAGGGAGATAAAATGCTTGATCAGATACTCATTATACGTCAAAATTTACAGAACTACCATATTTTAAAGGGAAAATTGGAGACAACGTGTTTACTAATTGTAATTGACTTTGATATTTTGTTTATGATTTGAATAAGGGCAGTTGAAACCTAAAATTGTAGCAGATCCATATTATATTCTTAACTATTTATTTATTATAACGTAGTTTAAAAAAACAACAATAAAAACTTTAGAACCGAGCCTTTTTAGTATGAATATTACAGATTACTCATAAAACCAAACTTGTGGTAATGGAATTAACGATATATTGATATACACATTGTTTTGGTACTAAAAGCCAAAGAGGACGTTAAACCTTAGCTCATTATTGGAACTGTTAACACTAATAAACATACGTTGTACATCTTACAGTACCTCTCATTGTTAAGCAAAAATATGCAATAACTTTGTGTGAATTAGACATGGAACTAACCGCAAACAGATATTTGTATGATTATTGTTGGACATAACAATCTTGTTCGGTATTAAACTGTATAGTGTATTCTCCATAAATGTATGATAACAATATGACTGTAAAATTTCGTACTTAACGTTATATTAGCAAGCAGTTTTGGTCATAATTATTCTTAGGAAATCAAATTCTAAGCTTTATGGTCATTATAATAAGGATGATATTGCATTAAAGACAAAGTAATAACATACTTGATGTTATAGTTCCCGTGTGCGTGAACGTCCGCTCCCTTTTCGAGTAATAGTGATACAACTTCTTCATGGCCCTTATACGCCGCCCAAAGCATTGGCGTCCACCCACCCTGCGAAAAAATGACGTCACGTTACAACAAAAAAAAACATCAATTTAATGAACAGGCTGATAATTTATTATACTGTACCTAACAAACTCATTTTTACATAGTTCTCTTAATTTCGTTATACTAATATATTACGGTATACAAAACTAACGCATTTGAAAGATTTAACAACCTACACAATTGAAGTAATTCCTTCCTTATTGCATTTGGCTCAATAATATAATTTTATTATAATAATGAATTACGTGTGATGGTGAGTTACAATGTGGCTATTGGTAAAAAAAACAAGGTCATTATCGTATTATAAGGTACGTTCCTTTTCGATGAAACCGATATGCTATATTCAATATATAGTACAATACTTTTATGGGAATTGTATGAGTGTATTATCACCTTCCTCAATCGTTTTCGTGGACAATGTCATTAATATCTAGAGAGCTGCCTTTGTATAAACACCTTTATTCTTTACTGAATGTATAAATATATAAAAAGTTGAGTTTATTGGTTTGTTTGAATGCGGTAACGTCAGAAACTACTGTTTCGATTCGAAAAACTGTTGTGCGTTCTATAGTCAATTTAATGAGGAAGCCTATAAAATATCACGTTCCGACCAAAATGAAAGAGAAACTGTCTAAAGAAGAAGTAAAACGCGTTGTTCAATGAGTTATCATAAATACAAACTTTGTAATTAAGTAACCTTGTTTGGGGAAGACAAAAGATTGCAAGTAAATTACATTTCTAATGTATTTCTGGATTGCCTTTGTTTTATCGCATTGATAAGATAGTGCGGATGCGTACAAATATCGGTAGTTGTTGACCTCGCGTAGGCTTTTAAAGAACATCACACGAAGATACAATCGTGTGTGGGATTTATATCCATTAAAAATAGGAATATATCAATAGTACCTAAGCGAAAATACTTTAGTATTTTTTAAACGAAATCTTTATTAAATTGCCAGTTTAAGGCAGTTTATATAAAAGCAAAAGAGAGCAAAAGAGCCATGTATTTAAATCCTATAATTATTTTATCGAATTAAACTAAACTTAAAGGAATCCTTTATCAATATCCCGTTGAACCAAATGATGGCAGATAAAAAGCAAAGTTAAAGAAACGAACATGGGTTTATGGAAACGCACATATGGAATTTTCTCTTTATATTTAGCAAGTCAAATAAAAATCAACAGATTCAATAATTGCGTAAATCATGACCCAAATTCGGTTTGGCCTCACGCTAATAATATCTTCCCTTAATACTATCACAAACTATGTCACTTTAAATGCCTTAATAAATTAACAATTTAAATCTCGTCCAATATAAAAACAATCGTGTTATGTAATGTTTTAAATTAATCAAAATAAAATACTAACAGTATTAGCACATGTGTTGACTAGAAGTGTGTTAAGTAAATATTATTATGTTCTCAATTTAAGTCCACGTTAATTCGATGGTATTTCTTTAATGCAGTAAAATCTACAAAATACTAGTGTGTGAAGTTTGACATTAGTAATCTTAATATCTTTACAAGTGATTTGTTTTTGAGCGATTGGTTCTGGCTGGACAAACACATTATATTTTAGCCAGATTTTAGAATGTGCTTGGATGTCAGTGACATCTTGGCAGAGATCCACGTCAAGTATAAATATATACTAATTTTCAGTACACAGTCCAGAATACATTTTGGTCATTGCTCTATTATAAATATTTAGGTTACATATTGTGCATGTGCAACAATGCACTTTAAAAAACGGAAAAAGGACATGTCATTTCTGATGTGGTAATGTGTTTCAGCTGGTTTTAAAACAAATATACGTTAAGTGACGAATATATTAGTATTCAAGTCAGGCATAACGTAAACATCTGTCAAAATCAAGATCAATGACGTCAAAATCAACCTTCAGAAAAAAGCGAACCGCCTAACTAATTGCATCGTGTTTCTGTTCATATGAATCATATTGAACACGTGCCATATTGTTTAAAAACGTGTCACAATGCAGACGCTATTAAATTTAAGGAACACCTGTTCCGTACTGTTATTTTGACTGGGAGTTAACGAACTCAGCCCTTTCTGCATCATATGTTTTTAATTCACCCAGATTAATGAGCACTGTCCACGGCCAAATACCTATCTGAGAAATAAATGAAGATTAAAACTGGAATAGCTAATGGTCGATATAACAAAACTGATGGGAATCGGGAACACATTACATGGACTCTAAATAACCATGTTTTGAAAAGGGGAGATGACGAAATTATCATTATTACCCTTATTCTCCATGTTATAATCTATTTTACGATGATCATTCTACACACTAATTTTGTTTTATCATGTAACAGACCATTAGTTCTCGTAAATCCGTTTGTAGTCGGCAGACATTCGTAAATCAAGATAGTATATTTCTAAAACTCTGTTGCGTGAAAGAAATAGGACGACTGAACGATGAGTAACAACAAATTATGTAGGTACCTATTTATATAGAAATGGATTCATTAATAATGTAGATTAAAATAAAACACATAGATTAAAATTATGAGTACTGAAATTAATCATTAGGACAGTGCTTATCTCATGCAAGTAATTAATGGATGTCTTTCAAAATTAATATTATACTTGTGTCATAATTATTTTATTTTAATCAGTCAAACCCCTATCGTCCCTTTCGACCTAATAAATCCGTTTTTAAACTTAAAAATGGATTTATTAAAGCACTCGATCAAGTTCATTTTCAAACTACGCAAAATTGCTTAGGTAAACAATTTTAGCTGTTGTTCAAGAAAATATATTTAGTTGATAGAAATTTCCTTTCCTACGATGGATTTGTTCGCCGAATAGACATAATCAATCTAGTCCTTGAGCTTATTCCAATAACCCAAGATTTTTCCCCGGTTTTACTTACAAATATAAAAAATAAGATTAAACACTTACGCAATCTCTGGAATCGACTTTAGCACCAGCATCTAGCAGTTCTTTAACGATGGCAAGGTGTCCTCCGCGGGCCGCGAACGCCAGCGGGGTCCAGCCGTCGGCGTCCGCGGCGCATGCGTCGGCTCCCGACGCCAGCAGCAGCCGCGCCGCCGCCACGCGCCCGTTCTCACACGCACACATGAGGGCTGTGGTGCCGTTCTACGACAAAGAATAATGAGTATTAAAAAAAGTGTATAAGGTTTATTATTTGTAATAACACGTTTAATGTCATTTGGGATAAGGGCAGGAGAAAAGGAAGAGGCATAATTTCTTCCAGATGCGTTCTAGAGTAGTTTCGAAGTGGTACTATTTTTTTTGTAGATTCTTATGTCTTAGGAATAATTCATACTTGATGATCAGCATTTATGTTGTTTTGATCTTGTCATTATCATGATGTTAATATATTGTAATCTCTTGCGTACAAAACATTATGAAAAAACATATGTTTACAACAAATGTACTAAATATAACACTTATATCTTAAGAAATGATATTTTGACAGCGATCCTGTGATACGATTGTTTTTTATTATATTAAAATTTACTTTTAATTTCACAAAACGGTGAAGTATTGTGGGAACAACGATATCACCTACCTAATAGGTTATTAAGAGTAGGTATCGGTAAAAATAACAAGAACGCACACAACCGTATAAACAAATAGTCATGAGGTAAAATTCCTAAAAGGCATAAAACATTTTATATGTTACCTACTTTCCGGAACTATGAAGATAATCAGATTAAGAAACATTTATAACCACTGAATAAAACTGATTATATTTTAGGTACCTACTTGAAACAGAACATAAGCAATAAAAAATGTCTCCAATAGTTGCTTTGGACTTTTTATGTCATCAAAGGGGAACAATTTATGTGATTAATTCGAAGAAAATATTATTGTCTTTTATCTGCAACCGAAGAGAATATTCCACGAAATAATTAAACTATTTTTATTTTTCTCATGAGTCAGAATTCTACATAATTTAGATAAGATTAGATAATTATGAGCTTGTACATTTCCTACTAATTGGAGGACCTGAGTTGATGAAATAACCCTTTAAAATTCCGTTCCCTTGGGACTTGGGTAATATTAGACAGGCCTTGAATTTCCAGTGTAATTTACAACGTTATTCATTGGCGTAAACGTACTTGTTAATAAGCATGAAGTCAGGGCGAGTACCAAAATGTGACAGTAAAGTGGAATATATTAGTATCCTTGGTGTTGAAGTAAAACGAGATATTTGGAAGTTTGTTTAAATGTTGAATGATTACTCCATGATGCAATTGTGTATTGTAAGAGAATAGTTTTAATCTAAAAAGAGAAAATAATAAGTTACAAGAATTTACAGATACCAACGAGTAAACCTGTTTATGGCAAGTATACAGTCAAAGCTAATTACACATTTTGTCTCTACATCCTAGGATTAAGAATTTAACCTTTTATTAAAAAAAACTGAATATTGAATAAGAAAGATTTTCTGCTTGTAATGCCTACCCAGTACCCAGGGTTGTCGTGCGACGCTCGATCGTTATGTGATTTAATAATAATTATGATCCAAAAAACTAGTCTTCTGAACTATTATACTTTTTATAATGTAAATTACCCATGGATTGTTGAGAACACATTATAATATACTTATTTTTCTTATACTGTTCTGCGGAAATAAGGCTGAATAGTTAGGTCTGCATATTTTACCACCCACGACACATTCGCAGTGCTACAAGTTTGGAAAAAGTGAAAATATTACTTCACTAGCATCACTAAATTTGGAAAAATCTAATTAATAAATTAGAAATTCTTACTTCTTTCCTCAATAAATCAGGACTTAATTGTGAAATGTGGTAACTTTCAATAATTTATTACTGTCCACGTTAGGTATCCATACAAATAGAGTCAAGTTGTTGTGAAATATCATTCTAATTTTGTAGTTATTTGTTATAGTAATATTCTGCTAGGAGTTACAACTATACAACGATGCGATTGAATGATCTTGGATTAAAATACGTTAATAGTGGATTTTTACACACTCAAAGTTCAGATTAATTCAATGTTACTTAATGAGGGTTTCCAGTTTTTCTCGTAATACGGAAAATGGCGAGCAGTGAGCCTCAAACGCGATACAATTAAGCTTAAAATGTGTGGAGTTACCTCATCTCTGTCGTCAATGGTGACATTCTTGTTGTTGGTGAGGTATTGCTGTAGTTCGGCCAGGTTGTCGCTGTTCACGAGCTGCGAGAGCGTCTTGAAGCACGCCAGTGATACCATCGACTCGCTGCGGTGCAGGCTCTGCGCAAAACATAACACAATTACTATCAATACATTTCAAATTTTCAAATGAAGTTACTTTTTATATTAGGGCTTCAACTTACGAATTTAGGTATACTTAAATTACTAATGATCTTTTGTGCCATTTTTTCGCCTTTACGTGGTAAAGAGTAAATTGAAAGTATGCCTTTCTATAATGTGAAGTAATATCTGTAAGACATACATCTTTTTATCTTTCTCAATTGTCAATAAGTTACCACAGAGATAAATTGATATGATACGTATGAAATGCAGGATCAATAATGCTAATAGGCATAACAATAACAATCAATGATTACAAACAAAACGTTTCTATGGAGTTACAAAACGGTTTTAAATGCAATAGTTATAAAAAGAAGAACAATAATTATAAGGAACTGAAAGGACGGAACCAAGAGCACGTGAGTGAAACTCTCATCAATGCGATATTTTTCAATGGCATAAAGAAAGTGATAGCCAAAAGGAACCGGTTGCAGAGGCCAAGTCAGACGTCTATATTAAATGAATACAACAAGAATTGATTAGTATTTGCACACACGATACATATTTACATACAAAACAAGACAACATATCACACTGATACGTAAATTACATGTTATTATTATTCGGCAAACAGGTTTTAGATTTAATAATAAAAAAATCATAACATTAACAATGAAAAACAAGAATTTTATACCTCGGTCGGGTAAATGCTGAACCGTACCATGATGCTGTCAATCACACACTTTGCAAAAATTAGAGAGACAAAACAAAAAAGTGTCGACGTAAAGAAACAATGTTCTACGTAAGATACACAAGAACAATTAAACGTATATTCAGCACAGTTCGCGTATTATAATAAAATAATTCATAGATATGGCGATAACGCCTGATATCTAGAGGTAGCCCAATAAATGAGACGCGCACTAACACGATTCATAAATTGTCTTTGCTTTTATGTTAAGACAAATAATTCATTAGTATGATAATTATCTGTATTTAGAACTGCACATTTTACTAACAAGCACTTCTTTAGATTTGTTTTCTTTTCCTAAATAAGTAATATATTTGCAGTACTTTTAAACCGTATCAAAGGTATGAAAGAGAAAATATTACTAGTATTCTTTATTATCAAAGTTAATCACACATGCATATTTCTTTTTGCACACCATACTTCATTTTTGTAATCATGCGTAATAATGAATAATTTATAATTCTCTAAAAGGTTAACTGGTTAGATATGAAAATGTTGTTGTTTGTTATCATAACTATCCACAAAATAAGCTTTTGTTTAGAAAAGTGGACGGGTACCTACATATAGGATTCAACACAAATTATGAGAATTAATATTCTTGGTTTAATTAATTAATTTGACATGCATTTAAAGTTTATATCAAAAAAATGAGCGCACATACCAATCACACGTTGCATATTTCTTGATTTCCACATTAAAACAAATAATATGCAATCAATCATGTTTAGTAACAAAACTGTAGTTATCACAACACAATATCACAATCACTTGATATCAATGGGCAGACCGTGTTAGAATGTCTTCGTAGTGCGAACCCAGGGAAAGCAAAGCCGTGGCTGAAGCGGCGATGCTCCCCGGGCGGCGCCGTGACGGTGAAGCGCGGCACGTTGAGGTGCACCCCCGCCGAGTGCGGGCCCTCGTGCTCGTGCTGCCCCACCTGCAGCTGCAGGAACGAGCGCCGCCGGCTCTTGTGCGCCACGGGCGGCGCCAGCATCGACCCCGCTATACTGTTACTCTTCGCTCGGGGAGGCGGCGTCGGCATCACATCCTCTGCGGCTATAACATCCGATCTCTCCGATTCCGTAACGCTCTGTTCCGTGTCCGAAGACGTCGGTGATTCCAGGACCATCTCCAGTGAGGGGGTGGTTGAGGGCGGTCGCGATACATTTCTTGGTTTGTGTATGTTCGCGATGAGACAACGTATGTGTACGTACTCATTGTTGTCACCGCTCGCGGACGCGTCGGGCAGCTGCGGGTGTAGGGACATGACTCTTCTGCTCGCATAATAAGGCGCGCGACCCGCCCGACTCCTGTGAGAGATTAGTGAATGTGATGATCGCGCCGCGCTACGAGCATCGTGAATCGTCTCGTGTTGGGCGGTTACTATTTAGAGCGCTCCGCGGAGCGAGGAGATGGGCGGGCGGAGGGCGGCTATGAATGAACTTGCCTATCAGTGCGGCCAGTGCACAAAAAAAAGATCTACAATAATAATTTAAAGCGTCATTACGATAAACAGAACATTCTCTGATCTTATGAAAAGTATGATTTATTACTACTAGCTCTACAATACAATTAAAATTAAAACTGTTACAAATAGGTTTATACTATTGTGTTTAATTCTAAAATTCGTGTTTTGTTTTCTGTGTTAAATCGATGCAACGTACAAAGCACAGGTTTTCCTAGATAATATTTTTTCCTTATTTAAATCATTAACTTTTATTCATGATACTATAATAATAAATGTCTGATGTTATTTAATAACAACGAAAATTCCAGTAAAAACACTGACTCACCCATTAAAAAAAAACATTAAATAAGTTGAGCTTTCAGAAAACCTCAGCAAACCTTTCAGGATTATTTGTACAAACACTACACGTATTGAACTTTTTGATTGGATTTAAAACAAAACACAAATTTTCACTGTATACCTACACGACGCGTACGTATTTATATTCTTAAGTAATTTGTAACATACATTTTACATATTCCAGCAACAAAAACAAATATCCTAGTCTTTTTCCCTGTGTACCGCTGTCGATACTAATTTTAGATACGAGGGGAGGCAAGGGTGCACTTTATCGATATAATCCAGTGGAGCGGATAAATCAATTAGAGGTCTATTTCTGTCGTTGCTTGATAAAAACGTACGGGATACATACAAGCGAGTACATGCTGTATGAGCGTAGAGAGATGCGTTTGAAGATCGCGGATGCGGATCGGTGCACGGCGCGCTCTGGGGGCAGCATGTTGCGCGGCGTCTGACCGGACTGTGGCCGGCTCGGTCTCTAAGGCTCTCAGGCCCGGCGCACACGGTGCTCTCCCCGCCGCCGACGTTCCCCATTATGCGTACCATTCAGACGTTCTTCATACAACATGAATTATTACTCATAAGCATGAACTTGAGCTTGAGGCGCCACTCGCGATTACTTTTGTTTCGAGCTTTGATTTTACCGTTGGTTTTGTGTAGAGATCAGTTTTTTATAATAGCAGGAAAGGTTTACATTAAATCATTCAGATAATTTTTGATATCAGTGTAGATGAGAACCTGTACGAAAACTAAAAAGAGGTTGGTTACAGTTTCAACGCCGACCGCCCTATTCAACATGTTTGTTTGACATACTCCGTTCGGGGTCAAAAGTTAAAAGGGGCAGTACGTGACGGCAGTCTTTCAAACGCTTTCAGCAAAAAATGTCCTATTTTAGTAAGTTGAGAGTTTGCCATCAGTAAAGGTGAATTTAATGATGACAAGTAGGAATCCCACCTTACCTACGAAGACAATCGATCTTTTGACCTTGCACTCTTATTACTGTTTTAATTACGCTGTTAATGCAAAATATAATAATTAATATAAACAGAAAATATATTATTTCAAAATTATGGTCCTAGAATTATAAAATTAGTAAAACATATTTATTTATTTGATTTATTAAAAAAGAACACAACGTTATGGCAGCTACTTTTTTGATTAGGTACATATTTCATATGAAAAAGCTGAAGGAACACGTTCAATTTGCTTTTTACTTCTAACGAATTTATAATAATAATAATAATCGTTATACGTTCAGAATACTTAATCACAGAATTAAAAACCACTTTATCCTGTTAATGAGTGAAAACTATGCTCGAATAGGTAAACATTTATAATACCATTTACCTACTGAACGTTGTTCGTGGAATTCCATGGTTGGAACATGACAAAGTTTTTTCAAGACCACTGCGTCAATCCCTCGTTTTTTTTTTAACCATCCGCCATTGAACAATGGCGTACAAAATTCAGAAATCAGAGGGCCTCACTTCCTTCAAAGTATTGATATCAAATTATCCAAACTCTTTCAATTTACCACGTGCCGAAGAACGTGGATACGTTAATTGTTACGTTTTTGTCTACCACACGTGAGAATCAGTAATTATGTATAACACACCCGAGCTATTCCATCATAGTATTAACTACGTATTCGAATATAATCAAAACTTTGATAGATAAAAAAGTGGAGTCATTTTCCTCTAGCGATAATGCGCCCGGCGTGAGTAGCAGTCAATGCCGTCACAGCTAGGTTTTGAGTTAAATTACGTCATTTTTTAATCAAACCTCTTGCAACCGTGTAATGATAGAGTAAACATATGAAAAAAGTTTAGAAAACTGGAGCAGTATTCTAGTAGCCAGGTAAGTCCTGCACTGTCCTGACCTCGGTCTTAAATTGGGCTGTTTTAGTACTACATATTGATAATATAACTTTAATTGGTGTATTCATTAATAGTAAACATTTTCTGAAAGTGATAAACCATTTTACTTAATGTGATTTAAATAAAATGAGCTTATCGCTCTCACAAAATGTTTACTTTAAAATTACACTAATTAAATTACATCTTCTAAAGTTCATATTTAAATAAGTATAAGATAATACAATGTTTGTATGCTAGGTATTAAACGCATAGGCTGTCTATTTTTATTGTTTTGTTTACATTTATACGTAATAAACGATAAGAAAACCCCGTATAATTAACGTTTACACTTCATGGCTGTAAAATCGAACTCTACATACATACATACATCAGTTAAGTATTAAAACTTATCATAACCGGTTTGTGAGACGATGTGCGTTATGTACAGTAAACAAGAATAGTGTACCGAGGTTAAGATCCGCGGTCTAAGTAGAGTAAAAAGATTAACGGGGTTACAGGATTCCACCCAGACCAGCGCAACGGCTGCGCAAGCGCCGCGCGCCGCCGACTGCAAACTGCGATCACTTCTTTTTTTATTTCACCAGTCATACAATACAAGATTAATGGACATCGAACAACTTGAAAAAAACGTACCAGAGAATAAGATCGTATGAACGTTGCTGCACGATGCATATTGAAGTCCGGGCAATCACAAGAAAAAAAAATCACAAAGAACTTCAAAACTCAACTTCTAGTAACTTCTCAGTTCGTAACACAAAATATACTGCAAGGTCCATTGCTACTAGTCTTACTTATAACCTAGAATGTTTGACCAAAGCTTAACTAAAAGTTAATATTGGATTACTGGCGATTATTCTCTAAACAAAAGATTAATACGATAACAGTAAAAATACGTACAGCAAAGCATAATCTGTACAGGGTCATAAACACCAGAGATAAGACAGAGTACTGCATTTACTGGCTCTATGGGCACTGGAATAGTTATCCTATTTATTACATTAACGCTCTGATTACGCTCATTAGTTGCACGACGTTTCAAGTACGCAAATTGACAAATATGTGTAATTGATGCATTTTTCATGCTCAAAACTGCGCTTTATGCGAATGGGTGCCTAAAAGCTTCATAAGTACATAATAAGTTCTTCTTCGAGAAAAGTTCTGCATACGATTGTACGTGACGTGATGCATAATTTTCCTTACCGGAAATAGTTCTTGAATTTTAACTAGATACTTGTGATTATTTGGAAGCTTGGAGCTTTCGACAGATCATTAATTCAACATCTGCATGTTGAGAACGCGACTCGCGACGTTGCCAACCGAATGCGATCGAAAGGTGAACCCGAAAGTTACTGTCATCAACAGCTATTAACGTCCTAAGCATATACCTATAGCCTACGTAATTACTACTTTATAGTCTTATACGAGTAGTTAGCATTCATCGAATTTTCGTTCCACGCAAGTAGAACTCAGTAAAGTCATAGTTTTATTGGTTTGCCATATATCAAAGTGTAATAGATTAATACGTTTACAACGAGCTAGCTAATGAATAGCATTAGAAACGGTGTGGCGCCTATGCTTAAGGGGAAACTGAAGCAGAATTTTCTCACGATTAAAATTACTTGCCTACGCCGGCGCCGAACAGGAAAGCACGCACGGTCCTCACTTTACTAGCAATATCTGTTAAGTTTACGACTGTTTATTCTTAGCTTTAAGTATTTAATTTTACATTAACCGTTATGTTACTTGCGCAGGGTCAAGACTGAGAGTCACAAATGCAATACCAATCTTCATGGACAGTTTAGTGCTTTTTGAAGTTTGGGAAATTGTCAGAATGCTTATTTATAAATGGAAGATGTCATATTCCATTCCATTCAAGAAATATTTATTTTGCTGTATCAGAATAGACTGACTTTTTTAAAGAAAGGGTGACGATATCGTTTTGTTGGGGGCCAGACATCCATTGATTAGGTACAAAAATGTTTGACTGTCATCCTTCACTAGTTAAATTTGCAATATTAAAATTATGTTCAATGTGGTGCCTTTAAAGAATCTTGTACACAATTTAATTTCAAAGTAGTCCAAGGTTCAAGCTGGATCCCCGAGCAACAGACGAGAACTCAAATTAGGGCTTAATCAATCTCCACCACGGTTGTAAGAGCGGAAATGGAAACAAGACATTCTAGTTCTAATGTAGGTATCAGTTGCATACGAATTACTTATACTAATGAGTACAACGGGTTACTGTAGCACTTAGCTTATGAGCTAGTTATCAGTCAACTTTACGTCTTTCCCTTACGCAAAACGACACATAGGTAAGTGCCGCACTCAAATGTCCGTTTGTCTCTACATTCCTCATAAAAAAGACAGCATGACAGCTAAGGTCGATATTTTGCTTTGCGTCGGTCCTTTACGCGGCAGTTAAACTGCACACGTTACCGCTGACTTACGTAGTGCATGTTTAAAAGTATAATTATTTCATTCCGTGTACAGTTATACATGTAATTTCTAAACATATTAACGTATTTAATGACTTTAAGTCAGGAAGCTCAAGTTTTGCACAAGCTAAGAAAAGCCGTAACTCATTAACGACTTTTCCTAAGTTGATGTATTTCTCTAATTGCTCATATAACGTAAGTATTACTTTAATGCATACCCACATAAATAAGAAACTCAGAATGGTGATTAAGACGTGCTATTTATACATATCGCACATTTATTTTACTGTGCTTCTTTCAGTTTTCGAATTTATTATAACCTTTACTCATTCATCAGGTTCCCACCCTGTACAGCTTTCATTAAAGGTTGGAAATAAATTGATGAAAATATACATTTCAGGAAATAAATTAAACAAATCAGGTATTTACAAAAAACAAACCTCAAACAATTCTTTGTACTAAAATAAAACGTTCAAAAAGTTCTTTGAATAACCCACGTCAAATAAATAAAGTAGATGTTTAAATTCCGAACTAAAAATATACACAAACAAAGCCAACTGATGAGTTACACGCATAAACTTTGCAGAGCCATAGAGGTACTGGCCAGAGACTAAATAAGGAACCAGCAAAAAGTTTGCCAGTCAATGTTAGCTGTAAGGGTTCGTTATCCTGCGCATCTACGGGTTCTTGTGAGAAAATAAGACGACTAACGAATCCCAGCAATTTCTTAGAAGCCGCGGTTGGACATTAACCATATTTTAACTAGCTATGCATGTAGATAAAAATAAATTAATGCTTATCTGTCCTATACACTCGTTACAATTTTATCGCACGACACACGAGTTGCGTAATGGGGCTACAGTAAATCACATTCTTTTAGATAATTATGACATTATCGATGCCTAAATGAATCAGGAGAATATGTTAGTCATTTGATATCCTGGTAATGGTGAGAGGGAAGAAAGTAGTTCATTAGAAATGTGGAGACAGAGCAGAACGGAAAGAGCAATGACTGAACCTATTGTTCATGTTTTTGTAGCTACTGAACATTTAAAGAAAGGAAATACACCTGAGGTTAAAGGCTTAAAAGAAACAGAAATCAACATCATTAACAAAGAGACAGCAACTGAAACAACAACAAGAGGATTGTCCAGACAAAGCCCATTTAATAAAGATAGAAGCTTTAGAATCACCAGCTTAGTTCAAAAGGTCAAATTCAAGCCAAGAATAATAATAGCGTGCACTTTAGTAAATTGATTGTTGTTATACAATGACCGATAAAACTAACTACCCTAATGATAACTGAAGTGACAGCTCGTGAGTATGATGGACGATTACAATGTTAATAAACTTCGGTAAATAGGTCTATGTTAGTAGTAGAACTTACGTATGTCATGAATGATCCTTAGTATTCTAAGTATTGATTGAACATCATGTGATTTTAAAACAAAAAACTAACAACACAGAGCTATTGACCATTTGCAAGATATGGTTTATAGGACTTTCGATAATTAGGAGAAATAATAAATAATATAAATGAAATAAAAATAAATTAAGTGGTGGAAACTGAATGTTTAAGTTCGTTACAATAAATATGAGTAATAATTATTACATATTGAAAAAAAAATGTATTTCCTTACATTCTGACCTCTGCTTTTTGATGAAACGACGGAACTAAGTTAAAGGGTCAAGGTCCGTTTAAATCGGATGTAACACAAAAATGTACGTATAAATCGAGTCCAGAAATAGTTAACTATATGTAGAAAGTCAGTGTTTGACTATTTTTAAACCTGGATCGATACCGCAGTTTATTCGTTGTCATGGCTGATACGAACTGTTCACATATATTATTTGTATTTATATGGCTAACTTTGGTACTTTGTATGATATTGACATATTTTGTGGGTCAAAATGGTCACCCTTCAAATATATGCAATTTGACAGCCAAACAAAACTAGAAAAATTTTAACCGAGTGCCATACAGAAGTTGTATGATATTTTTAATACTGTAACTTATCTAACATCTTGACGAGGGTCTTGACATGCATTGTATTAATTGTTACAGAAAAATAAAACAATGATTTGTTTTTGCTATTTTTACCTCAAACCGAGTATCTGTGTGACTTTAACGTAATAACTGATAGATTTCTAATACATAATTTATTTTATTTCCTTGTCCACGGAGGTATAAACGCCTATTACAGTTTTTCTGTGAATTACGATAAATGTGGGGTTTGCCACCAGTTTGTGGTATTTTTAAGCGAGTTATCATTCAATCCCTGTGACAAATTTAAAAGATCATTCTGTTACATACCTACCTGCTAACTGAATCGTATTTACCTAACAAATAACCTTTGAAATAAGGTATATTATAATAGTCTGCATAGCAAGATATTCATACCTGACTCACCTGACTGTTTGTCAGATATAGACTTTTATTATATTATCTAGCTCTAGTAATTAACAACACAATATTTTACAGAAAACATAAATCTTAACAAATTCATAAATAATGTCTTAGCTTCCCTGTCCTCTCGTAAATCCTTTAATTTATCTCAGTATCTTTATGACATAAGTTTGTTATGGAAATGGGCCAGAGGATTTTAAACGATGACATCACACAATTTCAATATTACTTGAATGTTTAAAAAGCACGTATTTCTTTTTTTAAATATAATAAATAATTCCTGAATACGGACCAATCAGAATGATGCAACATTTCTATTTTATATCCTTTATTCCAAAAACGTTTTGCAATAGTATTAA
The DNA here is from genome assembly GCA_941860345.1 of Chrysodeixis includens. NCBI lineage: Eukaryota > Metazoa > Arthropoda > Insecta > Lepidoptera > Noctuidae > Chrysodeixis > Chrysodeixis includens. Next base: position 5,197,493 of record OW796095.1, on the reverse strand, counting down.
ATATCCTATTGTTCTTGTAACTTCATATTCGAATGTTGTACAACTAATACCATTTTCATCTATCTATTGTATTTCATTTTGAAATACCAGGAATTATTAATTAAATTGATCCCCACAAAATTATTCCGGTATTTTATGTTGTAATTTAAAATTTTACCGAAACGGCCATCATTAATATTAAATTGAAGCTTAAATTAAATTTTCAGTGAAACGTGTGGTTGTTGCAAATTAATGAAACGTATAAGTGGAGCTTAATGACATACACGCAATTAAATTATTTAAATTTAACATTATATTTATAATGCTTTGCGCTGTTACATTGTAACTTATTATATGCAGATAATACTTATGATCACAAACATGCACAAATAAGTCAGCATAGTAAAAGGACAATACTTAAAGAAAAACAACCTCGTGTATACGAAAATAAAACGACGATTTAAAATATAAAATGGTCATGGACTTTGCGTCCGTATTACGAGCTGAACAAGAAGTGTCAATATGTACCTCAGTATCAACAATTTCACTCAAAGTATCCTTCACAAATTTGTAGTATGGGAACAGGCTGCCGTAGCTCCTGGGCACTCGCATGGCCAGCATGAGAGGCCGGCGCTCGGCCACCGGTGTGGAAGGGCCAGATACATCCCGCCAAGACATGGTTTCACACTCAACACAACACTAGTCCGATAACTTCTACAATAATACATTGTCAGCCATCTCCACATTTGCCCTATTTGCAAAAACACACCGTTCAAATCGAACCCGAACAGTGTCACTTTAATAGTTAAACTGAGGGTACATTTAATTGATTATTAAGTTCTCGAAGGCAACAGTCAAAGGATGTACAAGAGCAACATACCGCGACCAACTGCACCTAGCGTGATTGATAAGGCTTATTTGAAGTAATAGAATTAAATTATACGAGGAGTGCTTATCAAACTTATCGGTTTATTTGTTTAGTCCTGTGCTTCGTGTTTACCGTTGTGAAAGATTTATCATTTGTCTTTTTAATTCATGTATGCCACATTTTTCTCACTATAACTTTCCTACATTTAAACCACAACTGTCATTGCATTGAAAACATTTTTTTAAGAAAAAAAAGCGTAAATACTTCGGAATAAGCTTACTAGCGCCATCTTGTGAGCAGTCGTAAAAGTACTAAGGTAAAAATGTACGGTAAAACTATTTACGGTCCAATGCGCGTGAGCAAGTTTCTGACAGATCGTGTTTTCACAAACAAAATACAGATGGCGCTTATTGTAGTATACTTCGCTCTGTGGTACAAGGACATTATTTCAAACAATTCCGATTATTTTAGATGTAGCGTTATTGGACAACTGGAAAAACATAGTAGTATAATAGATATTTAAAAAATGTATTAGACCTAGACTAAGTGTAGAAAAATGTAAATGTACTAAGTACTTAATGTTTTATAATGAAGTGCCACACAACACTGATTTTACGTAACAATTACTTATCATCATTACAATACGATTTTTGTAGGGAGTACTAACATTATATACAATATAGACATAACAATTGCTTTAGTAGCTGAGTAATCGGATGTCAAGTGCGGCAGGACCAACTTAAAAACAATGAACAATTGATTTTCTTCTCAAGTGATTTGAATTTTTCGCAGGTACATACACATAGAACGAATTTATATCCTTGCGTAGACCTTCAAAGATTTTTCAGTACAATCTTAACGATTTGCTTATACACTGTCCGACATTCTACAAATTGCTAACTTCACAAAGAAATGCAAATTCCGTGAAGAACAATCTAAAGCTTATTGAAATAATTTGTGTAAATACTTTGTTCTATATCGTCTTTGTTCAAAGAATGAATGTTACAAAATAACTTCCCAACGATTTTGCATTCTTCAATATATACACTGTTTCTAATTTAAAGAAAGAAATAATGATATGTATTTGAAAAATATAACATCCAGATATAAACATTCCTCCTTTTTATCAGTCATTGAATTACTTTATTAATTATTATCACAACTTATTGTTTTGTATACACAAAACTTAAAAATGGATAGGTTTCAAGAGTTATTAATCTAATTTATAGAAATTAATCACTTGTGATGATGTGACTAGTTGGATAATTACTTTAAGTAAATAAGCGTTATCAGAAATATCGAAGATTATGATCAAGATACGAATAATTACCTACAACAGCACAATAAAATTGCGATACAGCAAAAACACTTAACTCAAGGCCCACCCGAGGTGGAAATATCGGTAAATCCCTATGAAGTTTCGTAATATCAGCGTCTTGATTCCACTTTTTGTATTTGAACCTTTGGAACACTTTTTTCTCTAACCCAACAACGCACTAGCGATAGACCATTCTACAATATGATAGAATGTACTCTCAACTCAACTGTCAGTCCGAAGTGTCAGTAAACTCCAGGCATTTATATTGGTCTCTTGAGAGCAGGTTCTGCATTTTTGGCATGAGCCGTTTCTCCTATGTCAATTACTTTATCTTTTTGTTCTATTTCCTATCGAGCGATTAGTTTCTTTAACTCGTCAATTGATTTGTGTTGTTCAGGTTCAGTTGCCATCACCTTGCCAAGTGTTTAGATACATTAAAACAGTTCAGGTCTTCGATATAGCAGTACCGGTAGTTCTGGTAGAAGTGTTGCAAGTGATACGGAGACGGAGAACGTTTTTAAAAATACATTGATAGTTAATTGGCAAAATTTCAGTTTACAAATAAAAGACTTAACAAAAGTAGTTGCTTCAGTATTTTAAATTGTTTTTCGATATATGACTAATTTATTTCTAATTTTTTCAAAGAAAAAAAAAACTCTACCAGCTGCAATAGAGCACATTCTACAGGAATTGATTTTTATATATCTATCATAATGGTAATTTGTAAATATATTATCCGTAGCAAAAATCGTGAGTTGTAGAACTTGCTATCATCGCATGCGATTTTTTGCGAATCTACAAATTCCTAAAAGAGAAAAATGAGAATCGTGGCACAGCGACAAACTTAATCAAGTCCGTCTTACCGTAATCCTTGAGAATGAAAGTGAAGGCTTGTTACAGTGATATTGTGGAAACATTTGTATGACCTAAAAAGCTTTATATGATTCTCTCAAATTGTGTTAACACAAGTATTAGGATGTGACAGAGGTGGGTCAGCAAATAAGCAATAGTGAAAGTAGTAGTAGTCACGAAAGGCATACTACGAGGAGCTATTTGTAAAACGTAGAAAGGAAGAACATCAATGGTTTTCGTAGGTAAATAAAATGTGTAAGGTATGTGATGATAAAACCAAGTTTATAAAACAGAGGGCGTGTCACGCTTCAAATTATTTAAATTCTGAATTGATAATGTAAAATATCACGGAGACGATAAACTAAAATAAAAGTAATCGTTTATGATCGATAAGGATCTATTGATTACGTAATATTCTCTTTTGAGATATCTGCATCTACACGATATTGCCATTAATCTTTATAGAACTCGTAAATGAATGAAATTACAGGTTGAGATCTATATTTACTCGTAAAACATACATTTTGGTATCATGTCATCTTCTTTGCATTCCGGTAAATCGCCAGATCTGGCGTAATTTCAAACATCCGTACCTGAACATGTGCTAAAAAGTTGGCCCAGGCAGAGATATTTTGTATTAATAACATAAACATCATAATTTGTTAAATGTCCTCATGTACAAATTTTAATGATCAAACAAAAGATCATTCATTCAGAGGTCATTTGCAGATTATGTAAAATTCTAACAATACCTAGCTTTAAGGTGATTCTTCTAGTAGCAGTCAACCAGAACAATGACCAACAATTTTATCTTTTTGCCAAACTTTAGGACGTGATTCGTTACTAAAAAGTCAACGCGTTGCACACGCGTTCACCATTCACAAACCAAATGCTATTCGAGCCGCTATCAGTCTAGATTAGATGCCTAAAATACAAGCTAAGTTATTTATTGTTTCCAAGCACCTTTAACGCTATTATTACTTGCGTTAAAATTAAAAAACGGTCACACCCACTGATTTATAAATCGGCAGCTATTTCAGCAAATATAATAATTTAGGCATAATAATATGCTAGTCTTTTGCTGTCAGTATTTATGTATTATAATCTTAGTTGGGAACCTTTGTTTAGAGCAGATCTTTTTATTTTAGACTTAATTAAAAGCATGAAATAGCAACCAGGTTTTCAACATGACATTTAAATAATCTGCGTTTTCTCTTTTACATAAAGTTATTGCAGTCCCTTCTAAAAAGAAGGTAAAACGGCAGCCTTTGATGTGCCTGCATTCAGCTTATTCCATCTGTATAATTTAGCGCCCCGAGCCTTTCTGATGCTCAAACGTTTTACTCTTATGGAACACGTATTTTACGATCGTTCTAATAGCTGTAATTTTAACTGCAAAATTACGGTTTACTGCATACGTAATTATGACTCTGGTGACTATTAAAAGTGTTTACGCTTCACACATTCCAAGCAGTTTGCAACTAAGTATGACCAAAAGTAGTCTTACTTAGGCAAATATCTTGGTAGGTAAACTGCTTGTGACCTGTATCCAACTTTAAGTCAATCAGTATCTCTTGTATTCTGTTATGGCTAGTATATCGACGGAATATAGCTAGATTAAATAATAATTAACTAATAAACGCTAGTTTACGTAGCTCGACATGTAATCTTTACAAATAGTCAATTGATTTAGTAGTATCATACGAGATTGCAATTATTTGCGATCGTAATACATAACGATGCGAATCAACAAACAATTCATTGTAATGCTCTGTCAAGAGGTATAGTAAATCAAGCCAATCGTATTTGTGGGGACGTGATGATGTCACAATCAGGAATAATGACACATAAAGCTAGATAACGAGAAGACCTTGGCCGCTTAGTAACTGTTCAAACAACTACCACTAAGCTAGCGACACTCGGACGATAGAAATTCTTATTTACGCAGCTAATTACGAAATCTAGTCTGCGAATCACCGCCTGACAAGCCCACAACACTGACTAAAAACTTGAAGGTGACAAATTGGAGCGAGTATTGTATACATGTAACATTTGGCAACGTCCGTTTACCTAGCTTTGTAAATAATACATTTTATTTGTCTCTTCGGATCACTTGAGTGCACAAAACTAATTAAACTTTGTAGGGCAAGCTTGATAAATCTGTTAGACATATTTATTGCCTTTAATTTAAGCGTGCTTTCTCTATTTATTTTCCTGCTGCAACGGCATACAGAAAATTCTACTTAATTGATGCAGGTACTATAATTTATAACACATACTCGTCATACATACTATACATACATCTACATACTATATTAGTTTTGTATTAATTATTATTATATATTCAAGACAATTGAGTATCCACTTAAGGCCTTGAATGTATCATTGATATGAAGTGTACCAACTTCTCACTAGATGAATCATTAACAACAAACAATGAGATTTCGAAGAAATAATTTTAAGAGGTGAGTAATATTTCCCAAAAAATTCGTTACATGAAAAATCTGATCACATGTCACAATCCTGATAATTTCAAGACGTGTCATGTTTTTTGACAAGGCAAAGATCTCCATCTATTATTTACTAAAGTTACAGCAACAGAACAGATAAGCATATCAACATGGCAAGAGAACAAAATACCTAATGAAACACCTAAGCAAATAGCGAATGTTCCACACATTTTACAACAAAACATTTTTGGAAATGTTTTCTAAGCAACCGTCACAAATTAAGTTTAACAGAAAAACTGTAGCAACATTTTATACAGAGTTTCCATTTATTTATCATTGTCATGGATATTTTGGCCGTCTTACATTTCAGAATATATACATGCATTATTGTTGCATGTGGTCTAAGTGGTTTTTTCTTTCAGAATATTTCTGCAAGAAGTATATATATTTACAGCTTACAGGGCGTAAAGGTCGCTATAAATTATCGTCTGGACCAGTGAAAGTTATTCAAAGCTGACTGGAAAGTAACTTCAAATGCATTCGCGTAAGCTATTTGTATGTGTTTGTGAAATAACTTGTTACAGGATGGCGTCATATTTTCCGTGTATCGTTTAACACAAATTATATTGAAATCATATATGATTTTATATGGCGGTCAGGAAATTGCGATAAGGAATCACATCATTTTCGTATAGCTGAGTCTCAGCATTGTATCAGAAATAATACATTAAATGAAAGAGTCCAAATAAGTCCAAAAATCTCAATATCTAGGAAGGGTGTTCGTCTGTAAATTAATGATAATTGGTATAAAAGCAAGCCCTTCATTGATTTAGCTAAATTCTATACTCAACACGAATGCAGCCGGCGATTACTCGCAGACAAGGCTTATTATTTAAGTGAGCCTCTCCGTTTTATACAAATGGCTACGCACGCACTTCGATTCAATTGTCATATACAATGCGCCGAGGTATTTTACTTTATCACTTGCACTAATCAAATTGTAAACGGTAGGTCTTGGAACCAATTCTTGATACAACCCAGTCATAATAAAATAATTTTCTATAGGGCTTTTACCACAATCCATTACAGGTTTTTCACGTTTTCAGCCATACCACTTAGTAACGACAAGCTTCAACATTCCACTAATACAAAGGTCAGGGACTAATAATATACTTACGACACGCAAAACTGCTTCCTTGAAATGTATATGGGTGGGTCACGAAACCAAGAAAGAGCGAAATGACGTTAGCCTCTACCTTTTTATAAACTGGGCGAGATATAAACAACAATTTTCTGTGGCACAACGAAAAAACTACAAAGGGGCTTCATGATATCGTACATAGTTCAGAGGCCAAATGGCCACGCGGCAAGCCTAATGAACCGATAAAAAATGCGGAAGGTCAAGCCAAAGAGGAGGCTTATATGAAGGTTTCCTTATTTCCCAAGGGGATAAAGTTATTTGTATAATAGTGTAATTTGCAAATACCTATTAAACTATCCTTATTCATTATATGAATAAACCTTGTAATAAGCGAAGTGTACAAACACGTGATGGCCGTTACCTTGTAACATTAAACGGCTAATCAGCAATAATAATCCTGCTTGCCCTAAATATTTTGAAATCGGCTGACATTATTATTACATAGTTGACGAAAAGTCACATTTGATGTATCGTACAATCCTGGTCTATTTATGATAAGTTATTCAGAGAAAGAAAATAATTTAATATTTTTATAGAAAAATAATACAGAGAATTGGTATTCGCTTTACCGACAAAAGCCTGGCTCATAAAGAGAAAAGCTGGAAAATAACATTGCATATAGCGCTCTTTTATCTTAAAACAATCCCGGCAAAACTGCCAGGGTCAAGAAGAATAGCTAGAGCAATTTTATGTCACTAAATAAAGACAAGAAACCATGTAAAAATTAATCGAAAAAACGTCAAAACACGGTTGAGGTCATCCCTGAGACGTTTCTAAAAATAATTACAATGAACAATACAATCACAACAGTTACCTACTGAATTGGTGTAGGTCATTAACTTGAATGATTATTATACTTATTATCATTGGTGCACTAGTTGTATTACTGTGAGCATAAATGCGGACCATTATGTACAATAACGAGTAATAAAAAACTAATTATGGGCACGTATTTAACATAAGTGGGTACACCTGTGCTTGTTACTTCGGGAAATAATCGGTGTGATGTAACTGGCATAAGAATAAACATGGCTGCAATCTGTTGTCGTTCTTTTGTAAATGACCAGCAAGATTTTCTTGAGGCTTTGCTTTTATAGTCTCTTCACTCTTATACCTACTCGTACTTATTTAATGCTTTTGACCTTTTCATTATTCGATGCTTCTTCCCTAGTATTCAGAATAAGAGATTTATCTATTCGTCAGATGTTAGCATCGTTTACAGATTTTGAATATTGATAGCAACGAAATGTGTTTATTATAAAACACAATCGGAATATATTTTTTCAGAAATATCTTGTTACAGTTGCTAATTCCACTTGTATGTGGTCGCTAGTACTCCAAAGATATCAAAGTACCTAATTTGTTTTTAAATTGCTTGTTCAGTTAAGCATGTCTCTACAAAAGCGTTGTTTGTAGAGTCAAAAGCGAAGGTTTGCCTATAAAATCGTGTCCAAACTGTTTGTTTAAGTTTCAGTCGTAAACCTATCGCCTTCATTGTCGAAATGATGATTTTAATAGGTCGTAATGAATAATGATACCGTTTAAGAACAGTTGTTTAGATTGGGATGTCAAAACTCAAGTAGCCACAACAAAATATATCACGGGACCCATTAAAATAGACATTAGTTACGATACAGATGGCCTTACTATAATGTGTTCCGTACTATACGAAGAATTGACAATTCAAATAATGCAATTCACACATCAATCTTACAATTCGTGCCAATAATTTACAAAGTTACTACGTAACAAAGATATACTCCCGGTGTTTGGCAATTTGGTCAGCGTTGATCTGATAATGTTTCTTCATAACTGATAAGTAATTACGAAAGGTTATTGAGAATTCCCTCTTCGATACAAATAGCTGCAGACTCTGCCAGAAATGTTCAGGTCTAGGAATACAATAAAGACGCAGACGTTTTGTATATTATTTGTAACAATATTATGTTTAAGAATAATTTTGGCGAGCAACTAAACCGGTTTATCTTCAAATGACACAAAATAAATAGAAAGGTATACCGGTGTAAATGTTACCTCTAAGAAAACCACCACAGGGGTTATTTAAATAAAATAGAATTATAGACAAAATAAACATAACCTGGCTTTGATCGTAAAATTACAAATATAATAAAACAAAACGGCTTCCGTGACTCATTTCAAATATTACCACCGCAACGCTAAGCTATTTCTTAGGTTATGTTTTAAAACAATGATAGATAATAATTCTGCAAGTTTGTTAAGTTTCATAGATAACAGTAACTCAAGATCTCGGGTAAGTCTAACTTCAGACGTAATTTTATATTGAATACAGTCAACATCCTTGTTTTCGGATCTGTGTTTTCTCTTTACGTTCTTAGATAGTTAAACTAGGTCAAATATCTGCAATCTATGAATCTTGTCGCATTATGATACAGGAATCTGGATTACGTAATCTCTGAATAGCTGAGATGTTTTTGTAAAGATTCTTTCGCATAGCTTCGAATGTCTACATCACGGGAAGTACATAGTTCTAATATCCTGTAATATTTTCAAGCTCATTAGCGTTATCAGAACACGCGTATTTCGAGAACCGTAATTGACACTTTGCCACCTTGTTATCTTCCGGAGATTCATTTATAAATAAGGTACCTAACAAACGTGCAAACTCGCGAAGTAGCGAATTTCGCACAATAAGTTGTTTCGGCGTGTTTAATTAAAATTTCATTCGATTGTTACATAATACGACATGACACAGATGTTAACGTGCGTCTCATGTGATGATAGTTGATTGTCAGAATTAAATTGAATGCACGCGGCTCGTTCTTGGTAATTTATCAGTCTTACGCCTTGTGTCATTTGAGCGTTATTGCATGTAACTGTTGTAATAAAATGTCACGCACATAAACTAGAATATCAACTGGATTAAATAAAACTAGTGTGGGAATAAGATTTAGTGTTTTCATAATACTGCATCAAAATTTGTAGTTAAAAATGTCACACACTACAGTTATGTTTTGAGTAAATGAGGAAAACTGTCGAATGTTTTCGTTAAAGCAGCACGATAATTGGTCATGCAATGGCTGTAATATAACAAAGAGTGTTGACATACATTTTCAGGCTTGTGGAACTAGACGGCAACTGCTAGGTCAATGGCAAAATGATTCGGATGTACCTATAACGAAATTGTTGTAGGGATTTGCAGACATACATTTTAGTAATTTGATACGGATTACGTTTATCGTGTACCTACAGTTTTCTCGGCTACAAAACGCAAAGTATAACCTTTTATTTCGTGCTTGGGAAAATACAAACACGTGTCACCAAAATGCGTGTTCATGTTAATAAAATGTGAAGGTGGTATTATGAAATTACGGTTGGAAAGGACAAAAATACCTACGACATTGGCTGCGCTAATTAAAATGTTATAGCTCCACCAGTTCATAATATTCTAAAAGGTTGAGGTCTATAACTGCAGCGACCTTATCACAAATAGCTCTATAAATAAGACCAGCGCAATCAGACCGAGACAATGCATATTTTTTCCAGTTCACGTTTATATCGATGACCTCTTTCAAGTACCACCACGAGTAAATGAAAGGGAAAAGGGTTAAACAGAATTAGAATTTTCCACCTTTTTATTATGAATCCGTTTTTTACGTGACTGAAAATATGGCTATAAGCAAACAAGGTTCGTACGTTACAGTTGAACGTGATAATATTTTTCAGTCGCGCCTAATTATATTACATGACGACGTGTGACTTGGTATGTTATATTGTAAAAAAAAACTGTTTAGATAGAGAAGTTAGGTACACAGACAACACATTACACAATTACGAAACAATGGCAAGACTTTCTTGCACGGTGCGTCGACTCATTGCACAAAACAACAACAAACGACAACATGTACCTAATAGACATGCGTTATTTCAGAAATGGTTACTACTGCCGACTAGGGTTTATTATAGGTAGAGCAATAACTTCTATACCTCGTGACCTTTGTTAGGTTCCCCGCTCCAGATTTCTCTCCAGTGGATCAGGTGGTGTAAATGATTCTTATAGTTATGCTGGCGATGGTGGTCTCTCTTTTTACGAGATTCGCACGGCGAGGGTGGTGCTGTAAGGGACTCTCGTCGTCTGGTCACTGGGTTTACTACCACAGCCTGAAGCTGGGCTGTCAGGAGACATTCCGTCTCTGGTCCTTCATCAGATGACATACTGTCCGTGAGCAGCCGTGCAGGCCTCGACCCGCGACCTCTGCTGGGTCCACACTGAGAGTCTTCCTTTTTCATTTTATCACTGGTTGCACATCACCAATAAAAAGATTTCACACTATATTTATAAGGTTTAACATTCATAATATTTCGCAAAGTGTACGGTTTGAGGCGCGTACGTCGATGCAAGTGACGTGCGGCACGGACGACGCCAGAGCTAGACTGCGGCGCGGTGGCCGGTGGAAGGCGCACGTGGGCGACGACGCGGCGACGTCAAAACAACAGCGCTGCCGCTCTTGCATCCTAAAGTTTGTAAATTTGTTCCTTATTTTGCAGGGTCTTTTTGAATTTTTATGACGGAAAGTTTTAAGGTCATTGCCTGTAACTGTCTAAGAATAGTTTTGATACAATTTTACTACCTCCTGCCATAACCACCCCACTTGCTTATTAGGGAGTTGAAATTTAAAGAACTATAAAGTATGGATGTTTAATTAAATAGGTAGGCAAAAAAAAACGATGGATTAAAATTTACAAGATAAGATATAGGTGAGAATAATTAAATCTCTATTGTTTACTGAGTTGTTTCATGGTCAGTTAATTAGGTAAGATTAATACAATAAACAACTAAGATTCATCTTAAAACCGTTATAAAGTATATTCCAGATATACTGTATAACAGTTTACCGTTAAGAAGGCACACATAATAAATAAACCTTTAAGAATGTATAAAAATATACAATATGATTTGGACAATTTTTAAATGTATTTAACATAGGCATCTGTTGTAACACCACTATCTTATTTTAGATTTCAGAAAAACTATTTGATATTCTATATTAGTTGTATTGTAAATAACATTAATGTTTAAGTGTCAGCATTCTAAAGATCGCATAATTTTGGAAAATTGTTTACTTTATTGCGAACTAGCAGGAAAAGTGCCTACCTTCTTATTTTGCTAATTGATTAAGCTTGTTATTTATTTATTCTGTAGTTAAGTGACAATGGTGTGATAGATCACAATGTTTATAAATAGGTTTCTAGAGTCAAAAAGGACCAATCTGGCTTTTTGGTAGTCAGATGGTCAGAACTCGTAAGGTAACCACCAACACAAAAAAAGAATAAGAGATAAATGTAGTGTAATTTCCAATACAAACTTGGAAAATTAATTTTAGCCAAATGTATTACCAAAAACAAAAAAAATAATAATCAGCATAAAGGTTGTGGAAACAGTTCATGATAGTAAGGTTTAAACAAAGAACTTCTGTTCTACATTCATACAAATTAAGACTGTTGTATTTGATTCCATTTATCTACATAAGTCTGTTGTGTGATATACCAAACCAGTGTAGGTGTGATATTTAAGCATGTTATAGAATACTGGAAGTCACCTAATAAATCACTGTGGTTTTAAAGGTCAATTATTACAAAAAGGATAATAGAACCAAGGTCTTTTTCAAAAAATAAAACTATGCCAATACCAACAAAGGGAATTTCGTCAGAATAACATTGACATACACGGTTATGATTTGTTCCGAATAAAGGATTGAAAATATCCATATTTCCTTATACAATCATCGTAATAATGTCAATCAAAAAGCAAATAAAGACATAGCACATTTAATAATAACTGACTAAAACTACCAATTTATACGATATTTCTAATAAAAGCTAATTACTATTATAATAGCTGGGCTAATGTTTTACATGTAACATATCAAGCAAATAATATATTCAAATTAAATAAAAAAAATCGCCACTTACTTGCTGTGTGTGTGATTCAGTTTGCTTGGTGGTGAACAATAACCACTACATTATACCGCAGACCGCAGTCTTAACACAAATACATTATAAAAATAACATATTTATTAGTCAAACTCTGTCAAGCACTATGAGATTTCACTCATAATTAAGTAGTCAAACAAACAATACGGTTTATTGTTACAATACAGTCATGCAGTTGGCGCATGTATTTTTTGTATAATTTTTTGAATTTTTGACATTATATTTCACGTCTGTGCAGAATAGTTACGAGAAGACATGGTGATACTGAATATCGATATTTTATTGGTGACGTCTCAAATCAAAATGTATCCATAAATGCCTCTTTCACACAAATCAACTTATTTACTAAATCATAATTTAGTTGTAATTCGCGTTAAATATAATTATAATTATTTTTTTTATAATAATGTGCAATTTCTGAACTTATAATTTAAATCAAGTCTATACAATTATTTTGTTATCTGTGATAATCTTTGACAATGACAATTTTATCACTTGCTAACTTCACTTTATTCACGCGGCGGCGGCATGTATGGAATTCCGAATAAAGTTTGAAAATTAGTTTTAATATTATAAATTGTTGCTTTAAACTTATGTAGTACTCGTCAGTAATTGAAAGCACCATGGCACTTCCCCAGAAAAAGTATTATAGGCAACGTGCACATTCTAACCCAATTGCCGATCATTGTTTTGATTAGTAAGTAGCTTAAATTTTAATTTAGCAGAGGTTGAATTATAATAAAATTAATAATTGTATGAACATTTCAGCCCCACACATCCAGACGATTATGACTGGTCAGTTTTATATCCTATGATAAAGAAAGAAGAGAGTAAAGATAAACAAGTGGAATTTTTGGATGTTGGCTGTGGGTATGGAGGACTTCTAGGTTAGTTAGTTTGTATTTAACTAACTGCTGTTTCCTAAAATATAGTACATTCTAGTCATAGTAGTCATTTCTGCTAATTTTGCTAGTATTTGTTGTTTTTCCTTCCAGCTAGGATAATCCTTAACCCATTAAACTTCCACATTATAATTACAGTACTCTTGTATTTCAGTAACTCTATCACCAATGTTTCCTGAAAACTTATTACTGGGACTAGAGATTCGTGTAAAAGTTTCTGATTATGTGAATGATCGAATTCAGGCACTAAGAATACAGCATACCGACCAGTACCAAAACGTAGCTGTATTGAGAACTAATGCTATGAAATATTTACCTAACTTCTTCCATAAAGGACAGGTTGGTAGTATAGTACATACATAACTTCGTGTTTCCTGATTAGTATGAATGATAATTATTATAAATATCATCTTAATTAATAATATATACTCAACTATGTTTCAGCTCAAAAAGATGTTCTTTTTATATCCAGACCCACATTTTAAGAAGGCTAAACATAAATGGAGGATAATCAACAAATGGTTGTTGTCTGAATATGCTTATGTTATGGCTGAACAGGTAATATACAATTTCCCTTATCCATATTCCTTTTTGATTCAAGTATTTTATACAAAAATAACAAGAACTTATTTCAACAATATTGATGTTACAAAATAGTAATTATGCTACTGCCATGTAGCAATTGGGCAAACTTGGTGGATATTTTTTTTCTTTTATCAAATCATAAAAATACATGAAACTATAATGCATCAAAGATGGTGAATTGTATGGAAGTGAGTAAATAGTATACTGAGATGTGACTTCACACTCCATTTCAACTATCTGTATCATCTATAGTTTAAAGTGTAATAAAAATACTCATTTAATATTTTTTTGAAATATTTCTCATGGAATGTTTAGTTATTTTGCTAAATACTCAATTTCATTTTCCATTATATCACAACAAGTGGTGATAATTTTAGAAGGTAACAGTAACTTGTAAATGTGGAACTACTATACTAGGTTTTATACATTTTCAGGGTATAGTTTATACCATAACTGATGTAAAGGACTTGAATGAATGGATGGTGCTCCATTTTGAGGAACATCCACTATTTGAAAGAATTCCAGATGAAGAATTAGTAAGTTATTTTATTTTTGTAAGATATTCCAAGAAACCTAATACCTTTTGCTTTTTCCTTGATTAGCAAACCATATTCAGTGAATAGACATAGCAACTGATTTGATAACTCTGTCATTGTTTTTTTGTATTTACAGAAATCTGATCCAATTGTTGAAAAATTATATGAAAGTACAGAAGAAGGTAAAAAAGTGACCAGAAACAATGGCGATAAATTTGTTGCAGTGTTTAGAAGAATATCTGATAAAATTGAGTGAAATGTTAAATACTATTGTTTTTAAAGAAACTTTATTTGGTTACACTTACTAAATAATAAATCTGTTATAAGAGATAAAGAGAGTTTGCTATATGTGGGAAAATTTATCGATGGAATAACAATAAATTTATTTGCACAGCTTCTTTTCCATGAGAATTACCCATCGTCCAAGTGGCCTTGAAATATTCAAAGATTTCCGCATATGTGCCGTGGCCCCTAACAGCCAGTTTTTCTTTTCGCCCCACACTTTGTGTGCTAGCAAGGAAAACAAAAGTGCTGCCCATATTTCAGCTTGATTTGGGTACATATGGAGTCCCTCCTTGGCTAATAGTAAGGCTTTTTTCTTATCGCCTGCTAAGTGTTCTGCAATACTTGCTGATGCCAATATTTTACCAAAGTTGCAATCAAATTCACCATGATGAGCTGAAGATAAAGCTTTTTGAGCACAACAACTCGCAATTTTAGCTTTAGTATTAGCAGCCCTTAGGCAATATTGCGCCATGCAGAACCATAAGCGGGCATTGCTGGGATGATCATGAAGACAATCACTCAACAGTTTTATAGCGTGATTCATATCATCGTCACAAACAGAGATATAAGATTTCAAGAACCCTATATCATATCCATACCTGCTGTCCCTCTCATACTTTCGTAGCTCACTCAGTGCTAGTTTCGATAAACCCTGGTCAGAATGGATCAAACCTAAAGAACAAATTGCAAACAAGCTGTGTGGTGTAGGCTTCTTGTGAGATACTTGAATACTGTGGAACAAGACGGTTTTTGCATCATCTGCTCCCTTATGCATGTACACAATACCACCCATAGCAACCAGAAGATCGGCTTTCTCAGCCTCTTCATTGCTTAGCCAATGAAGTGCAGTATCATACACTGAATAACTTTCTTCATAGAGATTATTCTTAAAAAGTGCAAATGCCAGCCCTGTGGTAGATTCCAGGCTTGCTTCAGTTATAGCTTTGTATGTCTTAATTGCCTCCTCATATTTCTCCATCCTTACTAAAATCCTTCCAATATTCAGAAGAGTTATATTCTTTTTGTCATCACTTGCAAATTTAAATGCCTTCTCATAAGATTGTATAGCAGACCGGAGGAGGCCAAACCTCTCTTGTAATATTCCGAGAATGTTGTAAGCACAGGGGTCAGAAGATTCAAAGTTACAGTACCACTCTACCAAGTCAATAGCATATGGTATAGCAAATAGACCTTCTATTTCATATTTAGATTCAGAGTTTTCCTTGTATTTGTTATTCTTCAAAGTCCTGCAAACCCAATCGGCATACCCCAGTGCACTCTCTGGGTGGTATCCTAAGCGAGAAGCATGTCTGAACAGATCCATAGCTTCCTCTTCTCGAATTGCTTCTGCAATCAATGCCTGACCAATCCAACTTTGAGGATGTGATGGTAGAGCTGATTGCCCGCGTGAAAAACAGTAGTTAGATAATTTATATAGTTTTAATTTTAAGTATAGAGTACCTAAATTGCACCAAATCTTTGCCACAGACCATTTTCTAGTAACTAGCAGCGCTTTAATAAAGCAATGCTGCGCAATTTCATATTTCTTGATAGCCAAACATATTTTTCCAAGCAAATTCCAATTTCGCCAAAGTGTGGGTCTATCTTTAATACAATTTAATGTCAAGTTAAACGAGATGTGGCAGTTGACAATTTTCTTGTTTTCATAATAAAAGGCCAGATACGCTGACGCTAAATCATATGATGATACCTGCTGATTTTGTTTCGCTATATGAGAGTAGCATGCAATGGCTTGAGGAAATATCTCAAGTTTCTCTTTCTTAACCATTTCAAAGTTATTGCCATTTTCTTTCGATAATACAGGCATATTTACATGAGCATATTTAGTAGGTAATTTAGTTATAAACATTAGGTTATCAGCTAATAGTTTCCAGAAACATAAAAATTGATTTTGTTTTGATAACGCTTTTGTGATATAATCAATTGCATGCTGAGCACAGTCTCTAGCAGTTCCGTAAATTTTAGCTTCAACTTTTTTCTTTGCAATTTTCATCCATGTTTCGGCAATACCTTTAAGAGCTAAGAATGAATAAGGTTCGATGTCAAATACCTTTTCGAATGTTGAAACAGCTTCTTGATATTGGGTTAGCAATGAATATATGAGCCCGATTCTAGTGAGACAATGAGCCGATTTGCTTGGATCTAAAGTCATCACTTTGTTATAAGCCCTCAATGCTGATGTATATGATCCTCGAGAATAGTAAGCATCTGCCAGACACTCAAAAGCAGTTGTATCATTGTGATTTAATTTAATCACATTCCTGAAATTTAAAATGGCGTTCTCCCATTCTCTCCTGTTAAGGTAATGCAGGCCTAATCTGAAGTTGACCCAAGGTTCAATGTTTGAGGTATTCTTAATAAAAGAATTTAACAACTCAAAATCATCATCTTTCTGCTGTAATTTAACATATATTTCACTAAGACTCTTAGCAATGATTGTGTTAATAGGATTAATACTTTGAGCTTTTTCATAACATTTTTTAGCCTTTTGCAAATCACTTTTATGAAGATTGTAAAAGTGACCTAAATACAAAAATGTATCAGCATGGTCAGGATTCAACTTGGCGGCTTTTAAAAGGTTTACAATACACTTATCATATTCTTTAAGTTCCCAGTAAGCTTTTCCTAAATAGAACACAACTAGCGAATTGTCGACTGAACTTTCCAATAGATCAACCACTTCATCATATTTGTTCTGCTTTAAAAGAAGTAGAGCCTGCAGTTGTTTGTAATACTCAGTAGATACCAAATGGTTCATTATATGGTCGGCTGGTTCACCGGTTTCTATACAACTTTCAGCAAGACTGGCCAGTTCTAGATTATCCAATGATTCAAGGGGTAATTCTTTAGCGTGAGTAATTGCTTGCTTCCATTTTTGTTGTTTTGTTAAAGACAAGATCAAAAATCTTTTAAGAGTAGTAGCAAACTTTTCATCTTTGACCTTGGTGAGAAAGTTACTTGCAAGCTTTTGTGTAACTGTCCACTTCTTCAACATGATTGTACATTTAATTACAAATGTGGCTTCAGTAATATCAGCTTCTTGATAGTTAATCAATGGAACACATTCCTTATAGGCTTCAAGATACAGGCCCTTTTCATAGCATATCATACTCCTTAAAAGACTTGGATATTTTGAGTTCATTATACCTTCACTAATTGTGTCTATATGGTTTTCAATATTAAAACCACAGAAAGACATATTTTCCACATATTTTATACAAAGTTGTTTACACAACCAGTCTCTCAATAGCACATTGGTGGGGAAAAACTTAAGATTTAATATTTCTTCAATAGCAGATGCGAAATCAGATTTTTTAATAATAACTTTGCATAGCAATATTTCAAGAGAATCTTTGGGATCTTCATTATATATTTTATGCAAACTTTGCAAAATTATGGGTATATTTTCATCATCAATTGTAATATTTGATTTCAGTAAGTCCATAAACTGTTTCTCGGCTGCTTTATACAAAGTAAGTACATTATCTTTTGTCAGATAATTTGCTATTATAGTCACAGCTTCACTACTTTTTAATTCGCATCCTAACTGACCCAGTTTAGTAATGATTTCTATTGATTTTTCTTCTTCGATTTGCAAGTTAAGCATTTCATTATAAATTCCAAAAAGTTTTGTTTTGTCTGAGGCATTTTCTTTTACTTCATAGTAGTTGGCAAGTCCTTGCCAGGCAAGAGGGTGATCAGGTTTAGTGGCAATAGCTTTTTGGTAGGCTAGCGGTGCCTGATCTGAATCTTGCAAGGATTTGCCCAGTAATACAAGACCAAAGTAGTTTTGTTTGTCTTTTCGTAATATATTCTTACAACATTCTTGGGCGCCCTTGAAATCTTTCTCATCTATTAGTTTTCTTGCATCTTTAAGTAGAGCTTTGATGTCTGCCATCTGAAATAAAATAGAAGTTAATATAGTAGGTACTTCTAAGTCTTGTTTTTTTTTTCTTTTCATAGGGTTTTAGGACATTTGTAATTTGCTTAAATATGAGAAGATAACATATGATGCGCAATTCGTACAGGATGTGGGATTTTATTATCTGGTACCAGCTGTGAAAAACATTTATTATATCCTTTAAATCCTTTAGTTTCGCCCATCCCACAAAATCTATTTATAAGTTAGAACTGGTTTATCTTTAGAGCTTCTTACAGTGATAACTCATTACTTACAACTAGGTTTAACACTTAATTCTGTTATATTTAGAACAAAATTATTTCAAGAACTAACTTCAAAGTTGAATAAAACGCGTCTTCCGAAAGCAAATATTTTTAACGAACTTAACTACCTACATTAAGTATCTAGTTCTTTAATACTAATTAATCTAATAATCAAGAAATATAAAATTATAGCGAAAAATCTCCGGCAAAATCTGGTCTAACAACTGTCAACATGTTATTGACATTTTGACAAAATGTCACCATTCTCCAAATTTTGTGATGGTCCGGTGGGTAGGGCTTTAATGCTGTTGCTTTGAAACCGATATCGTCAAATCGACTAAAAGTTTGAAAATAAAATTTATTCAATATCATAACGAAAACGTAACATAACATAACGTAAATGTGCAGTTGATCTGTGCGATGTGTGGTCGATGCAGTACGCAAGTCCGGTCTTCAGCGGACACTACCGGCAGCTTCAATGTTGCGGTTGGCTTGCACCAGGGGTCGGCTCTCAGCCCGTATCTTTTCCTGTTGATATGACGTCGGATATCCACGAGGAGGCCCCCTGGTGCATGCTGTTTGCCAACGACATTGTGCGGATTGCTGAGAATGGAGTTGAGGTCCAGAACAGATTGGAGGTGTGGTGGCAAAGGCTGGAAAATGTTGGTCTGAAACTGAGCAGATCTAAAACAGAGTATTTCTGTTCCGATTTTGGGGGTCTCTCCATTCCAGTGCCTATTGCTCTTGCTGGAACGCCCATACCAGTCTGTTCCGACTTTCGGTACCTCGGCTCGCTTGTTCAAGGTGATGGCGATGTAGACCGAGACATAACTCACCGTATCAACTCGGGATGGATGAAATGGCGACAGGTCACCGGAATAGGTTGCGACCCACGGATGCCTCTCAAATTAAAGGGGAAAATATACAAATCCGTTGATTAGACCTGTCGTATGGTATGGATCGGAATGCTGGGCTGTGAAAAAGATGGATGAGATTGCGTGTAGCGGAATAGTTTATAAGGGGAAGTTTGAAAGTAACACCTATTACAGAAAAAAATAAAAGGATATCGGCTGTCTTGGTATGGACATGTGATGAGGAGGGATGAGACCCATGTGACTAAAAGAGTGATGAGTATGAATGTTAATGGTTGGAGAGGAAGGGGATGGCCAAAGAAAAGATAGATGGATTGTGTAAGGAAGGATATGAATGAAAAAGGAGTAAATGATAGTGTGACGTCTGATAGACGAAAATGGAAGGAAAAAACGTGTTGCACCGACCCCAGGTAAAGTGGGATAAGGGAAGGAAGATGATAACGAAAACGTAACAAATATTCTTAAAACATAGGTATCCACAACAAAATTTTATTCAAAAAAAACTTGAGTTAAAAATAGATCTCTTCTAATGGTTTTATCAATATGTTGGAAGTCGATTTTTACGTAAAATCGACTACTCACGTAAACTGATTTTTAGTTCCAGTCCCATCCCTGCTACCTTTTATACCATAGACTGCAGAAAATTCAGTGTTTTTATGCCAATATGTCATTTTCTATTTTAATTTTGTCGAAAGATTATCAACTCTATTGCCTTAAACTTATTGCTTATTATTGCCGCGCAAACAGTGTTGATAACAAAAACCAGTAAAGTTATGTTGTCTATTTTCAAATCGTTCAACTTACTGTTGTAAACAAAACAATGTAGGATTTTCATTTTACCAATTCAAATTAATAATTGTGCGGAATTATGGCTAATACTGAAATTCTGACACTGTACATTAAAAAACTAGGTAAGCACAACATTATATACAATAAGTTTAAAAACTTTCTTCACTGTTCTAAGTGATGATTTACCCTAAATTTAAATGTTTTAGGTCATCCCCTGAAGGAAATCCGCGAGCGTTCCCTTCTACTGTTAATAGCTAAGTTAAAACTCGGATGGGAACTGGATGATGAGTTATCTGGCACTAGAGATCTGTTGGAAGCTCTTCTTGCCTGGTTTCATACTCCCCAGCAATCACTGCAAAGCGAAGCACTCGAACTACTTCTTACAACTATTAAGGTAAAACAATTACAAAAGAATTTAATTAGCTCTTTAAATCATAAATTTTTACTGTACTGACTAATGATCATAGCTCTATAACAGGCCTTGCAGCTTTATGAAAAAGTTATGTAAAGTATTTTAGATATTTAATAAAGCAAATACCATGGTGGTGGTGGGCTCTTTTTCCCACATAGGCTCCTGTGAAGACCATACATTTCACAATTTAATTATTGCATTTCAGACCAAAGCCGGTACATACATAGTCAAAGAATTTGGTATAAATACTGTTTTGTCGGACTTGGTCAAGGTTAGACACAAAATTGATGCTGATGCTCAAGAAATCTATGAAGATGTTATTGAAACACTGAAGTTTATAAACACTGTTGAATCTGATGTCCATGTGACTGTTCCAAGGCTAACATTACCGGAAACAACAAGGTTTGATATCATCATCATTCCCCTGCTCTTATCCCAATTTTCATTTGGGGTCGGTGCAGCATGTTTGATATATAATTTATAATTGTGCAGTTACATAGTTACAACATTTTTTAACCGTGGCAATAAAGTCAGTAATATTTTAAAAGTGTCTGAGAAGGACTAAACAAAATAAAAACCTTTTGATTTTGACAAGTATTTTCCGATACACCCCATGCTTTATATAGCAAAAAGGCTGTATGTTGCTAGCTAATAATAATTATTATAATAATTGTTTGTTATAATATGTCTCTGAGAAAAATGAATGTAAATGTGAAAAGTAAGAATAATGTTTAACTGTAAAGAGGAATTAAATAGTATCTAATTTTACTTCTAGAATTTTAATTTTGAATGTTATTGTGTTTCAGTTCTGAAAGCGATGGAGGGTCAAGCAGTGGGTACTATCACATTGTCAACAATTTTGTGTCTTCTAAGGCAACATCAATTTCTAATGATGACTCTGACATCAATAGATACAGAAAGTATGATTTATTTTACATAATTGTACCATAATAAATAAAATTGAATTATTTATTCATTATTTAAACACTGCTGGAGTCACTTGTTTATATTAAAAATATTTTCAGATTCATTTATGATCTTGATAAAATGATTCAATCTTGCTGTTTTCCACTTAAGTCTTCGAGCAAATAGAATACTTACTGACCGTCACTGCAGTGCATAAATAATTATTAAGCAATTTTATAATTTCACCTCTTTTTATGCTATTTCTTTCAGTGTTAACACTGTCGAGAGTATTAGAATCCTGCTCTTTCCTTGGGTGGAACTCTGCCAGTCTGACAAAAAGACCTTACTCCTTGTGGAAGACGCCCTAAGGTTGCTGAAGTCTACGAGGAGGTGCTGTAGGTTCATACGAGATGTGTTCCTCCGTGACTTTCCTGCCGAAATATTTTTAAATAGGCCTGAAATTATAAAGGTAAATATTACATTAAAACATTGTAATTTGCTGATGTGGATTAGAAAAAAATAGCATGTGTTCAGTTAATCTCCTCCATAGCTCTAAGATAGATTGCGTATTCTAGTTGGAGAACTCTACTTTAATACCAATTTTTGACTATAATTATTTTACTAAGTATTCTCCACGGCTTCGCCCAAAGTTGTTTATAGCCGCAAAAACATCACACTGACCACATAACTGATGCAGTCAGTTAAAAAGTGTGTTTATCCAGGGTGGCAGCTAACTCCATAGTCCATACCAATGTTCATCAAAATTGATTGTGCAGCTATTTGAACATAAAATAATGCGAACATCTGTCCATCGATCCATACTCACATACTTTCACTTTGTATCATTTACTTACAGAGTTTATTGACGATAGCCGATGGAAACCATGGTGGACGACCTGGTGAAGCTTTGTGTGTTTTACTGTATATATCACGCGCATTACGTATGAGAGTGCTACAGTTGTCTTCCTTAGACCTGATACATGAAACGAGTAAGGTAAGAAAAACTCCTGAGTAATAAAAATAATGAGATTTATGTACTACTTTCTTAGCACTATAATAATAGATACTACTATATCATGCTGTATTTGTCCTTGTCAAGCAGAATGACAAAGACTGCAGGTCTTTATGACGGACTCTGACGGGCCTGTTGGTCTAGTGGTTAGTGACCCTGATTGCTAAGTCGGAGGTCGTGGGTTCGATTCCCACCCAGGACAAATGTATGTGTGATGAGCACGATCATTTGTTCTGTGTCTGGGTGTGATTTATCTATAATATGCATATATTTAGAAATATATAAGTATGTCTTTCAGCTGTCTGATTACCATAACACAAGCTCTGCTTAGCTTGGGATCAGATGGCCGTGTGTGGATTACGTCCCAAGATATATCTATATATCTATTTATAGATCATTATCACAATGTCGTTCTTGAATCCGGGTGTTATTATTGACTAGAATACTTTTAACTGCAAATACCGATATCCAGTCGGTAAACGCAGGCCAAAACCTTATTATTATTACTAGCCATTAGTATCCCACTGCAGGGCAAAGGCCTCCCTTCCCTCCTTCCATCCCGGTCTATGGCAAACTGGGGCCAGTTTTGTGCAAATGAATCGAAATTAGGTCAAAACCTACGAAAGTATAATATAATCTAACCGTAGCAACCATCAATACTCTAGGTTTCAGAAGAATACAGAGACATAGTAGACGAGGGAGTGACCATGGAGTTACAAGAGATAGCGGGAGAGAGGAATCCGCGCACTCCTTTAGAGGACGACGGGCTGGTAGTGCTGCGACAGCTGCCGGCGCCATTATTCGCGCTCGACACACTACACACAGTGCTCGCTATGATGGCTAGAAGCGTTGTATTAACTGATCCCGTCGGTAAAACAGAAGTGCTGGATATGGTATGATGTTTTTACATTTTAAAGTGCTCTCTGTTGAATCTCTTTTTAGTTCTATTGTTATAGTACTGAACATTTGTTTTCTACACTGATAATTTATTACTTTTTCTCGTCGCTTCCCATTGCTTCATAACCATAAACAGCTTAAAATAAAATAAAAAAAATAGATAAAAAAACTTTTTAAGAAAAAGCTTTTATTTAAACGCTCTAAAAAGAAGAAAATAAAATATTCCTTTTGGATTATACTAACGACTCCTCATTATACACAATTTATATATAATAATAAAAGCTTGTCGCTCGATTTACCACAAATTATTATGATATAAAGGAATGTTGATAGGTATGTAAACCTCGCGACAAGCTTTTATTATTATATATAAATTGTGTATAATGAGGAGTTGTTAGTATAATCCAAAAGGAATATTTTATTTTCTTCTTTTTAGAGCGTTTAAATAAAAGCTTTTTCTTAAAAAGATTTTTTATCTATTTTTTTTATTTTTTACTTTTTAGTTATCGCTGGATTTAAAATAACGACACATTCTTTTTTCAAGTTATTATTACTCTCAAAATGCCCTCTCATTTGATACCTATATTGTAGAAGTAGACTAAAGGTAATTATTCCGCCATCCTGCATGGTCCGCCATATTGGATTCAGAATGACGTCATATTCTTTTTCTAGTCACTCTTAACAAGCCCTTTCATTTGATACCCATATTGTAGAAGTAGACTAAAGGTAACTATTCCACCATCCTGCATGGTCCGCCATATTGGATTCAGAATGACGTCATATGCTTTTCCTAGTTACTCTTAACAAGCCCTTTCATTTGATACCCATATTGTATAAGTGGATTAAATATAACTGTTCTGACATCTTGTATGATCCGCCATATTGAATTTAGAATGACGTCACATATCTTATCATATATTGTCATCCAAACAAAATGCGTCCACAAAATTTCGGCACAAACGGTTGAATATATCTACTTTAAAATTGAGTTCAAAGATTTCACCCGAACACACAAATATCCATACATTGCAAGTTAAATAAAAGCTTTTAAAAATACTTAGGCTAATCTTGTGAATACCGCAATTTGAAGGGTTCAATATTTGATAAAAAATGGGTATACAGAGCTTTTCATTAAGTTATTAATCCATTGTTTTAGAAGGAGTTAAACACATGTATGTGTCTAGTAGAAAGTCTAGTTGAGTTGTTACTGGACTGCGTGAACGATTGCTTCTGGAGCATGGACCACAGTGCGAAGACTTACAGAGATATATCGCACAAAAGCTGCATGGTCATGCGATTGTTGGGAGATCTGTTAGATAAATACAAGTAAGTTATTATTAATAAATAAAGATACGTTGGATGTTTGTTCTGGATATTATAATATTTTTTAGGATAACAGCAGTGAATTGTCCCGAACGTGTGCAGTCCTATTCATCTTCTAAATCTATTATCAAAAAGTTAGAATTCATGTATATTAAAATTCTGCTACACATCAAGTATTTTTGCACAAAAGAGTAACTTTTCTCGATCTCTGTCTCGGTGTAGGATTTAAGAAAGAGTCATTTACTATATTCGCTAGAATTATTAACTTTCAAACGATAGCGTTAAAAAAATACAACATTCTTTACAGAAAGTCGTTCTTCGATGACACCAACAGATGTCTCCACCGCGTCGCTTGGTTACGACTTGTGATGTGTGCGGCGAAACTCTTGCATTGGGCGCGAGACTCGGCTCTGCCCCCGACTTCACTCGTAATTGCATTACAACTCGCACAGTTAGATCCGGCTATTGAACTCTTCTATCCAGAGTTGTGTAAGAAGGTTGAATTAGTTTTGCAGGTATGTTTTGAAATTCGGTATAATTTTTTGTTTATCAAAATTCAAATCAGACTATTATTAGTAAACTTTTTTTTAGAATACCAGAATAACAGTCAACAAGGAATACAAGAGCAAGTACAGAGAACTGAAAAAGCTTTTTGCAAGCATGGATGATGCAGTCCAATTCATGAACAACAAACAGTGTCATAAAACTAAAAGCGTTCTTACTTACATTAAGAACTCCTTGCCTGTTATAGAACTATTTCAGAGCGAAAACTTCTTGACTGAAATCTCAGATATTTTACTAAATAGAACTAAAGATTTGGATTTCAAAGACAATGATTGGTCAATTGCGAGAAGTATAGCACTTCACTTGATGACGCACCATATAGAATGGGTGCAAAAGATGTTCTACAAGTTGTTGGCAGGAATGGTGAAGTCAATTTTAGTGGGCAATGAGACCTATCAGCGTGAAAATGAGAAATCTCTGACATTGTTATGTGATGTCGGGGTATTGACTGAAATATGTTGCCATGGTTTGAGCTCAAAGTTAAAAGAGGTAAGTTGGCACAGTTTTGAAAGTAACACATTGGAAACAACTTATTCGTTTCACAAAACAGTAAAAATACTATTAAATAATCCTCTAAATCTATTTTACTTTTATCAAATAAATTAAGACTTCTGAATAACTATTTTAATCCATATGTCGCGGGATTCCAACAAATAAAATCCTAAAGACTTGGAACAAAAAAATATGATTGTAATACGTTAATCCGCGCATACCATACCGGCACGTATCAAACTGTTGTAATTTGCGTGATGACTTAGGTCCGGTGCAAAGTCGAATTTATTAATGACACTCGATAACAGACCTTAAAATTATCTGTGTAAAAAATGTCTGTGTCAGCTCCTCGCGAATTCACAAGTCAATTAGCTTATCAAACAATTATGTACTTTGTACGGATAGCTTTTAAGTCTTTTTTCGAATGTCATAGAGAAATCCGCAGCTTTAAGCTACTTTATGCGGTTATCCATTTAAATGACCTGTTGAATGTTTGTAGGTAGAAGAAAGTGCGTCAGACATAATGTTGTACTTGTTGCGCGGACGCTTGGTGCTCAGCGAGAGCTGCTGGTGGCACCTGCTGGCCTGTGTGCTGCCTGTACTGCCGCTACTGCATGTATATGCTGCGCATGACACGCAACTAGGTGCGTTGTGAAAGATCATTTTTTTTGTTTCGCTGGGGGAAAATGCACCCCACCCCCCAAGTCGAAGGGGTATGTGGGCCTCCCCGAGAGCTAGAAGGCTCCCGGTATACCCACTAAAAACCCCCAACGTCACGCCCGCTTCGCCTTTGTGGAGAGGGCCTGGGAATCTGGTTCAACCTTTACTTCCAGACCCTCTCCGGCGTTGTAGAAGATCCTGGCTGAACTCTTACTAGATATGCTTTTATTTTGTCTTGTTAAAAAAGTCAAAGCCAAAAGCGGTAGCGTTTTAATTAAATTGTGTTAGAAGCTGATGATGGAATATTTGAATAAAATATATGGTACTACTTGTTTTGGACAAGTTACCTTCTGGTTGATAATAATTAAATTTTGCGTATACCTAATAAAATAATCAATTTAATACCTGTGGAAATATAACGACTATCCACCTACTACGAAATACTAAAGTGTATATTAAAATTACTCTTTACTAAATAACAATAATTATGTATCTAACAGGCAAGGCTATCTGCAAGTCCTTGGAGCGTGACATAGCGGACTGTATGGGGGTGTCCATCGCAGACATGACGTCTGGACTAATTCGACTTTTGTTCGTTAAATGCGTCGCCGTGCAGCTCGATGCAGCTCATCAACTATGTCGACTCTTAGGTAAACATAATAATAACTTACTAAATTTTTTGGAGTTTTGAAACCTTTTATTTTATGTCTCGTTATCTCGCTCTGATTCACATTGACAGATATATTAGTTTAATTGTAAGTATAGTTTGATTATATTTTGTAATTTGTTGTCTTAATGCTTTTAGATGACGAGAACTTTTTACCTCCAAAAGAGTCTTTGCGTGCTGATGTTTTATTGAGCGCTTTACGTAGAGTTAAACCTCAGGAATTTAATATTGACACTTCTAGTTCACCATCTAAAATACCACAGGTACGTTTTATTTTATAACAAATTATCGAGAGCAAATTACAAAAAGCAAGGCTTCAAAAAAATCGTAGAACAATTGTTTCATCATGTTACAGTAACATGTTACACTGTTACAGACTACAGGCCTAACACAGATACTAGATGTATTGAAACAAGACATAGTTCTGGACGATCACGACGAGTACGTATCGCGGCAGACGATACAGCCGACGCTCGAGCCGTCGTTGCGGCGTAGCACGTTGCAGCAACTCGCTGTTATAATGCGGCAACAAGAGTTACACGATGCGTTCGTACAGTATGACGGATTGAAGGTTATTGTTGCTACTCTTAGGTAACTTTTATGTTATTTTTATATGTTTTTGGTGACTGTGTGTTTGAATATCTGTTATATTTTACTTAAAGTAAATGATTTACTTGGTAATGTTTCTGAGTGATTCAATTATTTAAGTCAAACTTTAATGGCAATAAAAGTACATGTTATCTCCTTTTAATTCCTATAAGGAAACATTCATATTAATTTATACTACCGCAATAAATATTGTGGAAAATAATCAAATACTAGGAATTTAAAGAGGAATCATTGTCACACACACGAAGTCTTATAGATTAAATTATTTTTTCAGAATGTCGCTAACTGTGGACGATTATCTGGCATTTCCGGAATGTGCAATCAGCTGCGTATCCGTATTGAATAGCGTGTGTTTTATGACCAGACACGTATTGGCCAAAATTAACTATCTACCGTCACTATTGCTGAGAGGTAAATATATTACTTTACTAATTATGAAAAAAAAAAATGCCTTGAAAAACAACGGAACTAAAAAGTTTGAAAATAAACAAAATGACACAAGATATTATCATGTCAAGTTCTAACAGGAGTCGGTATCCGAATGGAGTTTATAATCAGAAAGGATGGCATTCTGTTGTGTTGTATTAATTTATGAGTCTTAAGGGCCCCTTATTCGAAATTTACGTTTCTAGATCGAGTTTTTTTCAGAGAAATCACCATATTAAAATTCTTAAAAAATATATAGTACAGATACATGCTTTATCTAGTGACTTTTTTGGATAGAAACGAATTATTTAACATTTTGCTCGATAAAAAAAAATTCAGAAGTAAGGTCGATTTTAAAAGTATTTTTAGTTTTATAAGACTTGGACTGAACGTAATTTTATACAAATTTAACATTTCATTTACTAATCGGATTTGCCAGGGATATTATTGGATAAAATTTTAATATGGCGCTTATTTTTTTTTTTAATAAAATAAATACGTAAAAAGTGCTCGCGCGCACCGCTCGCTCGGTGCCAGTGTCCGGCCGGACGCCATCGAGGTAGGACCTATGTAACTTTTGCTCGCGACCACAAATTTACGTAAGTGATTGAAATGGTAAATAAAAAAAAACAAAATTAAGAAAAGAAGGGTGTCTGAAGTGAAGATAATCCGAAAGTGTATTGCGTAAGTACTTATTCTATAAATACGTCACAATATGATTACTTCTATACACAGAGCAACGAGAAGTCAGTATGTATCTATAGAATTTAAAATCTATAATGGGAATATTCACCTTTATAAGGTGCAGATTTCCATCCTGGTCAAATTCAAGGAGATGTACTTACTAATATTGTGTTTTGATTTTATTATTACATTATTTTATTACGTATAAGATTTGAAAGAAATTGAACATGGCTATCGATCACAACTCACCGATACCACTCTCAGGTAGGTACAATATCACGGTTTATGGTCGCGATGTGTTTAGTAGGTAGAAATAAGCCGGCCGCGCGGCGCGGCGGCGCGTCGCACAGACCGTCGACACTAAAGCAGCGCGCCCCCCGCGCGCCCCGCGCACCGTGCCGCGTGTGCCACGCCTATACTCCATTTGTTTAGGTAGTTAACTAAATGTAAACAATCTTGGCGTTACTTTTTAACCAAAAACATAATTTTTAATTTGGATATTACTGCTTATAAATCAATTAACTATAGTTTTAGAAAATCTGAATGTATTTCAAGTTGTAAAACGTATTTTACATTTTTAAAGATCACATTTTGTTTAAAAGACATACCAAAATTGTTTACATTTAGTTAATTAGGTACCTAAACAAATGGAGTATAGGTTAGCTATCGGTTTCATACATTTAGTTTCGACACTCGGCGCGGGGTATGTCGAAACTAAATGTATTTATTTTTATTAAATGAAAAAAATGTATGAAACCGATAGCTTATAATTATCGGCACGGATCTTGAGCGCTGGCCTTGACATGCGCAGAAGTCGTTTTTTGGGTCTCATCGGGTCAATGCACCGGTGCATGCGGGCGCAGGGAACGGTTTATCGCCTGTGATTGGCCCTTGGCATGACGCAGAGCGACGCGTCACAGAGGCGAGTCCTGATTGGCTCGTTGTTGCAGCACACACTTCTCGACACTAGTACACTTCTGTGCAATTTAATTGTTTGTATTTTTATTGGTAATTTATAATTTCAACTTTTTTAAATGTTTCTTCGTATTATATTATGTTTAACTTCGAATTATATGATGTTTAACGCACAAGGTGTCAGTGAGTGCACGTGGTATTTTGTCGTGGTAGTTTTAAAGTTTATTATTATTTCTTATTAAAAAAAAAATATATTTAAAAATAATAGTACTACATTGACATACATTATGCGATCATTGAGTTCTTTATTATATTTTATTAATACCAAACACTTTTTTTTAATTTATACATGCCCAATAAATAAAACATTTTCATTTCCACTATACAGGGTGGCGAGGACAATGCGACAATAATTTAACACACGGTTAGAACTAGTAGCCATGAATCATTTAAGTCATGACACGTTTTGATATTACGTAAACTGAAAGATTTTTTTTTTTCAAACAAACTAAATAATAAAAATCTATCTCAAATTGTGATCACTCTGTGCGAAAGTTCATTCGTCAAAAACCTTACCTACGACTAGCGGGCTTACGTTTACTCGGTGCGGCAACGTCGCACGCCGCACGCGTAGGTACAACAGCTTGCCGCGTAGGTGCCGCCAAAATCGGACCGAACATGAGACATTTTATGCCTACAAGTCGCGACGCGTTGTTGCCAGCGTTGACAATCAATAGTTTAGTGGATAGCACATCAAGCTAAGTATATTATTATGTTTTTGTTGCAAACTACTACTTATTACTAGCACAATATGTATATGAACTACTGATTTATTTATTTATACTGTGGCGTGCCCGCCCGCCGCCATAGGTCACCGGAGTTCAAATCGCGACGGCTCGTGGGCAACGCGGGCGCAAGCCGTTTCGGTGCGTTAAATGCCTAAACTTTCGGAATAAGGGGCCCTTAAAACATGTTATTATAAAAATGAAGGAAAAGGATTTACACTAGGTCACAAAAAAAATTGTGACCCGGTGTAAATGTGAATGTACTTCTTTCGACTTGCGGAAAGCGAAAATTTAACCGGCATCTTAGCCCCTAAAATAAGCGAAATGTTTCTCCATCACCTTCTGTGTTGTGTACATAATTTACAATTTATACTAACACAACTATTTCTTTCAGTGATCCTAGTATTCCCCGCCAACGAAACATGCGTGTTAATGTGCTCACAAGTACTAGCGTTAGTATCATGGTCGGGCTTCGCCCTACAAGAGCTGGACGCGCAGCGCCACCGCGTGCCCGCGCTGCCACTCAGTGTGACTACAAGGACCGCACTGCCTTTTGCTGTCAATGGGTACTGGGCTACTAGTCCCAATGCTGAACATTCTCATATAGGTAAGTGTCTTTAATATATCTACTACAACAGAATATAGCTCTCCCCTAAGAGAGTCAACTTGTCTCGGTCTTAGGCAGCGACTATCCGCTTCTAGCCAATTTCTCAATTTCTTCAAGCATGTGTTAACGCCTATCAAAATCTTTATATATTTTTGTTCATTATTTTTGTACTTGATTCTTCGTTTCTTCTAGATCAATTGGTTTGAGGTACTGTTCGCAGTCCATTGACATTATTTTTATTATAAAAGACTGACTGAGATATGTTAGATTTTTAGCATTTCATTTAAAATCATCTTGTCTCAAAAATATACAAAGAGGCAGCATGATTAAAGCTGTGTGAAGTTATGTTGACACATGTTTTATTGTATCTGTGGTCAAGGTGTTAATAACTGCAAGTGGAACTTCCAATGCCATTCAAATAAAATTAGCGACATACAAATAATTGAGGTTTTTCCCAATTGATACGGTCGTCGATAATACTTTGTTTACAATGTATTTTAGTCGCAGTAATAAAAAAAAATGTGTTAATTGAACTGAGCAAAAAATTACATGATACTATAAAATGAACATGTTCCTACAATTGTACAAATTCATGACATCTATACAACTTTGACTGGCTTGTTGAGGTCGTGGGTTCGATTGCCACCCAGGGCAAATGTTTGTGTGATGACAACGTTGTGTCTTCAGTGTCATATTCTCACTGAGTAAGTCTTCTGAGTGACTTTAATTACTACTACTTATTCTTTTTCCTTCCCCATAGTTCGTTTTGATCACTTTAAAATATGTCACTTCTACAAATAAATTTATTTCTTGACTGAATGATTTATTTCATTTATGCGCTATCCCGGACGCTTAAAACTTCTGAAGAATATTTTAATATGTTTACTGTCAAATTTACTACTGACATAAAACGAATTCATACGAATTTGCGACCACTACTAGAAATCAATTTAAAATCAGTGTTTAAAAAACATTATGCATTTCGTGTTCGCTTCAAACGATCTCAAGGACGAATTCAAGTTTCCTTTTTTAGTTCGTTTATATTTCTTAGTTAGGTTTCTAAATTTGTATTGTGTTTTTGTCTACTGCTCATCAACTTGCGATTTTAATGACTTGCTTCCTGTAAATGATTGCGTCGAATGATAATTATTTTTAAAATAACAAATTGATTAACCTCTATTAATTTGATCTAAATGGGATAATAATATTGTGCAACAAATGGTTTAATTCAAACTAGAATACTATTCTAAGTGTTTACATACTTTTTTCTTTCACTTCTCACATAAACAAGTAAAACTATATATTTTTAACACTGCGTATTAGTAACGTTCTATTATGGCAACTAGTATCTATAAAATTACATGCAAAACATATTTTTTAACCTCAGATAATTAGGTAGTATGTACTTACAAATACGCTATTTCATCGTTACATACATTTTTTTGCGAATTTAGGTACATTGGACATGTTCAAATTGCCTCATTATTTTTAGCTTATACTGACAGTAATTGTAGGTACTTTGAACAACATACGCGTAAGCGTGTCGTTGAAGAATATTAGGTAAACTATCTAAATAAATGACGCAAATTATGATACAATTTCAAATAAAAAGGGGGAAAACCAGTGGCTTATATTATAACAATGTCAGAAAAGTTTAAACTGAACTATGTGTAACGAATCTGCCTCACGACGGCTATTATAAAAATGTTATAGATAATGAACCACAAGTATGTTTTCCTTAATTATATTGGAATACTTTTACGCTAAAAAAACATGTCTTCTAACTACACGTCAACAAAATTCTATGATTGTTAAAGAATGGCTGTTAACTGACGAGGAATGGCGTTCGGCGATCCGCGTTCGGTGGTGGTGTGCCAATTCTGGTCGCTCTCGGTTACTCACTGAAGCACCGCCAGTGTCGCCACTGGCGCTGAGGCCCGCCCCACGAGACCTGGACGCACTGAGAGCCGCTTGCCCCATCTTCAGCTGCACTAAAGCCCTGCTCAGTCTACAGAATGCTACGTCGCACAAACAAGTCACTGAAGCGCTTTATAAATTGGAGAGGTAACTCAAAAATATGGTAGACTAGTAGTTATCGAGACATGTAGTTTTGAACCCTTATTTGTTTTTTTTTGCTAATTCCATGACAATTTTTTTGGGGTTGTTTTATGGGGCATAGATACACTATAGAGTAAACAATAGACTATATAGTACCTGTATTGTATGGATTATCTTCAAGATTTTATTTATGAAGTAACTCTTAAGGTGGACGATGACGCGCGCAGCACTAGTTGGTAGTCAGTAGGTGTTATGACGCACAACTTACTGCCAAAATCGCCCAACGTTACTTCATGTCACTGTATCGATGGAATATTTATTGAATGCCTTTATCCCTTATTATTATGTGTGCGTTGTACTTATCTCAACACATTGTTCAAGAAATCTTTATTGCTGCAATATATTTTTTGTATCTGATACTGCACCGTGTTAATAGTATTTTGAATAACACATTGTTTTACACTTTATTCTTTTGTTTTATTATCATTTTAGCTACGTATATTTAGTAGCCCCGTCATGTGCAAGTAGGAAGGAGTTTAGTTCGTTGCCATGGCAACACACGCGAAGATTCCTAGACTCACCCCCCGCTTCGACGCGCGACACCGCACTACTTTGCACCTTATTGCACTTCGTTGTCATGTACATGGATAATGTTCCGAATGTTGGTAAGTGTCTGATCTAAATAAAAACGTAAAATATTTCTTCTAGAGTTCTTTATCATAATTTCAGAATTTTTTTGTTGAAAATTTGGGAAGTCTTAGTAATTTTAATATGAAAGCTGAATTCTCAATGGTCTGAATGAATATAGTATTATGCAAATCGACGTTTGTTTAATACATGTCCAATATTTATTACTTAAAATATATATAATTGTTTTGTCTTCATTAATTTCAAGATGGCACAATGAACTGGATAAAATCATCATTTATTGGCGACAACGCTCACATAATTTCTTTACTGAGTCGAGACGAGTTCTATCCACAACAGTCGGTCCAGGAAGGCATTGAAGTGACCCAGTTACATATACACATAGTGAAGGTACTACTACGATGTGTTATGATGTTAGAAAACTGGGAAGATTACGACAGCCACAAGTTGGAAAGCTTACTCAAAATATTACTAGTCTGCTTGGAGAAAATCGACTTGAGAAATTTTCATATTTTAGGTAAGTTTTTCATTCACCTTAAATATATTTCACGTAATTATTAGAATTTTGTTCGTAGGCTATTGACGCATTTTTATAATACCTAATTAAAATACAAGGAAAAACTTATTTTTCAAGATTCGATAAATATGTTTCCAGAATGAGATCAAAGATAGATGTACTTATAAGAAACTAAATCTTTACTTGTAAAATAATTTTTGCACGAACTTATAAAATCTTTATGCATCTAAGAAATCGATTATGATGTCATATCTATAGTATTATCTGTCAATGTCTAATAAAAACGCATTTATCCTCAATAACTGTTTTGCTACGCGTATCAAGTTGCATTTGATATGGTCTCACACCTAGGTCGGCCTAAACATGTGCGTGTAATAAATAGTAAGGAGTTTCAGTACTTTAAATCCTTTAAGTCGGATTCCTATCTAATTTTGTTATATTTCTTTTTTTATATCTTCAGTTTACTTAGAATCTTACGTATTTGCTAAAAAGCGCTAGTTCGCAACATGTTTTCTATAGTGTAGGCATATCACTTCTGTTTTCCTGTATCGGGGTAATTCCAAGAGCATTTCGATAAATACACAAAGATCTCACAAGGAACTTGTTCTTACTATTTTTACCGAGCAAATAAAAATCTTTTAGGAGTCGTTTCCACCAGGGATGTCTCGCGTGATTTGATTTTTAAGATCCAATAAAAGTGCTTGTTTTTCTTTGCGGCACAAGTCACCTCTTCCAAAAGCGACTATTTTGTAAATGTTCTTGAAAACACACCTCTAACATACTTAAAAAAGTTGTTGTTTAAAAAGCATACTCTTTCAGGATATCTAAACGAGTTGATGCGTTGTATACGATACGCTTTGAACTCTCGTTACTGTAAGTTGTCGGAGGACACCCTGCTTCGTTGCTTGCGTCTTGTCACGAGGACGTTAAGTGGCTGTGCGTCGGGTGGCGGGTGTAAGGGCCAAGCGTGCAGGCTCGATGCTGTGCTGGCGTTGTTGGCGCTGCTGAAGCAAATACACGATGAGTCCATACCGGTTCAGGTAAATTGATTAAGTTGATTCTTCTTTTTAAAGATTTTCTACAGAAATTTCCTATGGATTCCCTAGCTTTCCACGACCATTTTTAATCTACTGCGATTTTATAACAACACTACTATTTTTTATTAATTTAATTAGTCTTATAATTTTTTATGTCAAATAATATTGCTGAAGTTCATATTTCTCTGCTACATGTGAGTCGTCAAAAAGTTAATATGTAAAGTGTTTTACTGGAACTATCAAAAAATATTTATCTCAACTATTCCCGACTAATAAAATAAAAACGTAAACTACAGAGGCTTTTACTCTGCTGTGGGACTGAGAAGTCTAGAAAAAATATCATTTAGTTACCTTATGTAATCGTTACTTCGAACATTGGTAACTTCCGTTCGTATTTTTATTTAGCTGTAAAAGCATCATTACATGTATCGCGGTTGTAAACTTGAATCAATAACAATATCATTAATGTTAGTATTGAGTATTGTTTATGGTAGATAAAACCCGTTTATTATACGTTAAGTCTGAATGACGATGCGCCGTGCCTTCGTATTTCTTTTATCTTAATACGTTGAAGATGTCATGTAGGAGATAAAATATGTGTAATTGTCTATAGAGCTAATTGCTACTCATAAAAAGGTCCAGTGTGGAGTTTGTTCATACACTTAATTACGAAATGTAATAGTATTTTACTATGTTTACTGCAGTTTTAAATCCTGTAATTATATCTCGACTATGGTATAATTATAGTATGTCCATAAAGAGAGGTATTTATTTATTTTAACTTAATACCTTAAGCCTTAGCCGTCTTCTGCCAACCATTATAATAACAGCCTACAGCAGTATTCATAATTAGTAATAACTTATACTGTTCTTACAAGAAAATAATATAAACTGTGCACCTGTGTGAATTACCCAGTACACTGATAAAAAATGATAAATAGCCTGTAGATATCATTATTAATATTAGTTTAGTCGTTTAAGTGTAAAGTAGTAACTTAAGAAAATTACAAAGAGTTTCGACACAAAAATAAAACTTTTTGTATTTTACCTCAAACAAGATCCTTTCTTTATTTGTTTTTTCGATGCTTGAATAAACTGTTTTTGTTTGTTACTAGCGATGGAGCGAAACTTTCAACAGTGAGGTGGTGCGTCTAATAGTGAAGTGCTCTTGCGGCTCCCGCGCCGAGCTCCGCGCAGCCGCCTTGCAGGTCGTAGTAGCTTTAGCACACTACGCTCAGCTGATGCCGCATTTGATGCAAGGTGATACATAGTACCTAGACCTACTTGAATGATATTACAGTTTACTCACGTGTATTTATCGGGATAGCCCGACTAGTTTCGGACCCAATCGAAGTCTTTAATCATAAGCAGACGCGGCGGTGGCTAGTCAGTCGACTCGAAACTACTTTAAATACGCGTATTAAGAGTTACGCGTTGGAGAGTATGCAATATGTTTGAATGTGTTCGTCTTGTTTTAAAAACTAGACGTAGTAAGTATAAAGTAAACATTATGAGGAAAATAATGAAAGGAAAAACACTTAAGACTCAAATGTGAAATTATTACCGTTACTTGTTAGTATGTAATCGTAAAACAGTCTTGCTCTTTAGTTATTATGAAGTGCGAACGTAAATAATCATAATTATTAACGTTCACACTAAATAGTTAATATTCTTTGCACTATGGTAAATAACAATTTATCTTAGTTCAAGAAATATTAACATTTTGTTTACTATAAAATTTGTTGGATAATACATAATTTTAAAATTTCCCTTAGAAATAGCGCTAGGTACAACATTTTGGATTTGATTATCAATATTGATTGAGTTTAGTACCTAAATGCACAGTTTTAAACTAATTAACTTGTTTTCTTTGTCTTGATAGCGGACGTTTTTAATTAGTTTCATCGTGATGACATGCATAACAAAAATCATGGATCAAGAAATTCTGAACTTAACAAATATTTATTTACGGTCAAGCGTTATACAAATATTGTCAAATTACATTATTGGGTTACCCATGTGGTAAAAAACCTTATCGATTATACATTAAAAAAATTAACTGCTTTGCTTTTAACCTTATTATATTTTTTTATTTTGATTAATAATATTTAATACTTGGTTTCAATGCCATTTTGGGTTTTTAAAAGTTCCTCCAAAAGTTCCATTGTTCCTACAGTTTCACTATTAACAATTACGGGTTATATGTTGTAATTCTTCATATATTTTGTAGCTATCCAACATTCGTCGCTGTCACAGTTCGCGGTGAATATATTTTGTCAACGTGGAGAGGCGAATGTAGTGCGAGCCGCCGCCGCCGCTCTCCTTGCGTCGATTGCTTCTAGGGCTTCGCCACGATCTGATGTAAGTACTATACCATATTTTTCTGATATATAAAATTCCCGTGTTCACAATGTTAGTTACCGTACGCCTCCAAAACGGCTAAACCGATTGTTTTGAAATTTTGTATATGCATTTAGTAGGTCTGAGAATCGGCTACTATACAATATTTTTTACTCTCGTTTTTTTTTTTGCGAATGGAGTCGCCGGCTACAACCTAGTATTTATATGTAATACGTTTTTAACAGAGTGAATAGCAAGATTAAAGTAAAACTCAACTTGAGAAGTCCTATACGATCTTTAAGCGGGGCTGCAGTTGTGGAAGCGAGAGCTCTTCGTCTGCCTGTCAGTCGAAGTGTCCATCTCAACACAAAAGTCGTGCTTTAAGGGAACATTAAGAGCTATAGGGACCCTTTGATGTAGATGAATTTAACATGAGGGCGCTGGTATGCTTAGTCGTAACAAAAATTAACCCAACTATGTCAAAAGTGATGGTTTTTCATATATAGCGGCATTAGTTCCAATTTCGACTACTTGTCAAAAAATCCTTGTAACACTGTAATATAGTCCACAGGTCCTTGTCAAGACGTTAATTTGAAATTACAATCGTGATATGTAATATTGTATCTTAATTCACTAAGTAACATAATACCTGTTTGACTTTTACATGGGTAAGGTAACTATCTAATATCTAGGTCAGTTACTATGGTTATTTATTCATTTTGGCATTCACAGGTGTAAATTTGAAACGCTTTAATGATCGCGAATTGATTTTAATCAATCTGTCTGATACCTATGTATTTGCGTGCGCGATTGTTCAGTAAATACGCAGTTCATATTCTAGAAACTAGTTTAATGGAATCCATTTCCTATTATTTGTTTTTTTTTTTATGTAATGCTCTATATCAAAACCTTGATGCTGTGTTTTTTCATTTCACGCACCAAATATAATAGTCGTTTGTTGTGGTTATACAACTACAAGACTACAATTCTATTAGTTGATACTTAGTAGCCAATGAGATTGTTCAAAGTAATTTTTGTTGTTGTAATTTAAATTGTAATTTAAAGTTGAATGTAAATTATGTTTGTTTTTACATTAATTTCTTAAGACGAATTGTTTTTACAGTATTGATTCTCGATGTAATCGTATCTCGGCTAGGCGTGTATGTATAATGCAGGTGGATGTAAAGCGTATGAATTAAAAGAGCCATCTATTAAAAAACTATCTTGGATTTAATGTATAAACCAGACAATCTGATTTAATGAATTCTTGCATGTTATACCAAGCTTTGGCACTCAAAAGATTAACTAACACATACCCAAAGTTTGCTAACAAAATTCTTATTAATCTCTTATCGCATTGTCTTGCTAAAACAATTAGTATTCTTCTTGAACAAATATCGCCGCGTGAAATAAAGTATCTATTCATGGCAAACTAAACATTAAGCACGCGCTTTATCGAGCTATAAATTACGTATAGCAGTCGCGAATACGAATGGGACCACACACAGTGGCTTGTGAAAATAACATCGTCTTACTTTAGGCATATTGTTTATGCCTAATATAGGTAGGTATATTGTAGCGTGTGTTAATACGTTTTGATGCCTTAGTCACTGAAACACATGCGTATCTTTAAAGCAACGCAGACCGTTATCTACAAAACCTGTTTAATTGCATAATAAAAGTGTGTATTATGAAATAGAAATAAAAGTGCGTATGAAAAATAAGTTCAATAAATTCGTTATTGAATTAATTGAATTTAAGTATGATACCTTTTGTCCTGTATGCCTCAAATTGCCGTTTGACGGAATTAAATTTATTTTTGTAGCTTATAAAAAGGACGTTACTTGTAACATAGACAAATGCAATTGACTCGTAAAATATAGCTTATTGTTATAAATGAAAAATAAAATAAAATACAGTTAATATTGGGTCTCGTTAATTTGACGTGTCATTCAATTACTTCCCCCATCAAATAACTCATGTAATTGTTCTATTCGCCCACTGAATGCGAGTGTGCCACTAAAATAGAATAGGGTACACGTACTGTAAGTGGCACATAATGTTGTTTATTTATGTTTTTGTTATTTCCTTAGGTGTCGCGCATAATGGAGAAATGGACATTAATATATTGCGCACTTAAAGTCGTGACCCTTAAAACTCATGAATAGTATAAATATTAATTATTTACATTTGCAAGTTTCGTATTTTAGAGTACAAATAATCCACAAAACGATTATTCCTAAAAATATATCAGTCAAGTAATTAAATTAAGCATGTAATTGTACTTACCGATAAAATGTAAGTCCAATTAATTTAATGGTCGATTGTAAACAGTTTAAATCGGAGGCGACTAATTGAGATGACCGCAAAAAGCGTATAATGTAGTTGATATTAGTATTCAGGTATCGGAATACAATAGTCGGCGTAAGAATCGATACGTGGATACATGCGAGTCACGGGCGCAGTACATCAACACACTCGGCCTTGAGTGCATGGCGCGGCGTAGGGCTTATCTCGGCGTGCGGCGGCGATACGCCTCACTTGCGCAGTGACCGCCGCCGCCGCTGCACGCGCCGCGCCGCACTGACGCGCATGCTCGCACAACCGCCTTGTTTACATACGCACGAAATGCCGGCTCTTTAAATATACGACTTTGAACATCATTTACATTCAAAACTAAACAATACAGTGGACTTCTTATTAGTGCAAAAATGTGGCTCAGTGGTGTTTTATTAGTGATTTTAGTATTATTGACTCTTTTACTAGCAGTCTTTCACTATTCCTCGAAAGGA
The DNA here is from genome assembly GCA_941860345.1 of Chrysodeixis includens. Taxonomy (NCBI): domain Eukaryota; kingdom Metazoa; phylum Arthropoda; class Insecta; order Lepidoptera; family Noctuidae; genus Chrysodeixis; species Chrysodeixis includens. Next base: position 5,156,347 of record OW796095.1, on the reverse strand, counting down.
AGAAAGTACTGGTTCTTCAGAAATGTACCTTACAGGGAACCATGCCCGTTATTTGGAAATTTTGGTGCTACATTTACTATGAGAAAGAGTTATACAAAAATGCTTCGGTTTTTCTATGAAAATTATCGAGATAAAAAGTATGTAGGCTTATTCCAAGCTCGCAGACCAACTCTGATGATAATAGATTTGGACATGGCAAAAACTGTTTATTCTAAGGAGTTCCAGTGTTTTAGTGATCGTGTATCAGCTTCTACAGACACCCAGCGTGAACCTCTCCTTCGTAACTTGGCGAACATGAGCGGAGCCGAGTGGAAGGCAATGAGACATATTGTGACACCAACGTTCTCATCAGCCAAGATGAAGGCAATGTTTCCGTTGATAGCTGACTGTGCTCAGACGCTAAAGAACACAATGCTAAAAGAATCTGTAGACGAAGTAAATGTTCCTAGTTTAATGTCGAGATTCACGACTGATGTCATCGGCAGCTGCGCGTTCGGCGTCGACCCGGGATCTCTCAAAAACCCTGAATCACCATTTTTGAAAATGTCACAAAAAATGTTCAAGATAGATAGAAGTACGCTGCTGAAACGTTACTGCCGCACATTTTTCCCTAGATTGTTCAAGCTTTTAAACCTTCGATCTTATTCTGAAGACGTGGAGGCGTTTTTCACTTCTATTATAAGTCAAGTGTTGTCAGAGAGAAGATCCGGGATGCAAAGGCATGACTTCCTGCAACTAATGTTAAATGAACAAAATACAGATTCTTGTTTCCCGATGACGGATGCTTTAATAACATCAAACTCATTCATTTTTATGTTGGCTGGTCTTGAGACATCGGCAACTACTTTATCCTTCTGTTTGTACGAATTAGCAAGAGACCAGGATATGCAAGATAACGTTAGAAAAGAGATATTGGAGTGCTTAGAGCGGCATAACGGCTTGAATTATGATGCGGTGGTAGCGATGCACCTGGTGTACCGGGTGGTGGCGGAGACGCTGCGCATGCACCCGCCGACGCCCATGACCACGCGGCTCTGTACGGCCCCCTGCACGCTAGACGAAAACCTAACTCTAAAGCTTAAAGATCCTGTGCTCATACCTATTCATTGCATCCAAAGAGATGAGCGACATTTTCCGAACCCGGACAAATTCGACCCCGAGCGATTTGCGAGCGATTTAAATCCTCCCGGATTTATGGCTTACGGTGAAGGACCGAGGAGTTGCCCCGGTAAGTTTATTGTTGACTACTTATGTTATGTAAACTTTTGCATATCGACAATGGGTAATTCATTATTTATAGAATTGCACTGATATTATTGCAAGGCGGTTGCGGGATTTTTTTGTCTAAACATTCTTTTGTTCCTATTGTGTAGATTCAAATACTAATATTTAAAGTTCTTTCATTGTTTCGTTAGTATCTTATCGTTTACAAAACTTGAGCATGTGTCTACATAAACAAAGCTAAGACAAAATACGCTGTAACTGAACACAAGCCTTGCGGGGATTACCGTAATTTAACAAGTTGGTTAACATTATAAACCGTGTGTATTTAGCAAACCTTTTAAAATTTTCGACGTTGCACTTGATAATTTTATTGAAATGCGAAGTGCAAAATGAATAGTCAAAAACAAATATCGCAAAAACGTTACTGAAATACAATCATGATAAGAGTGCAATAGATTAAAGTAATGAGTGTGTGTGACGTAGGTGCGCGGTTCGCCCAGCTGACGGTGGCGGCGGGGCTGGCGGTGATCCTCCCGGCCTTCACCGTGGAGCCGTGCGCGCGCACCACGCCGCGCATCCAGTACGACCCGCGCAGCGTCATGCTCAAGAACCTGGGCGGCATCTGGTTGCGATTCGCACCCAAATAACATACACCTGTCAATTCTCCATCAGACTGTGTTTAGTGTTAACCAATAACTCTCACAGTCTTCTTAATTAATAATGATTATGTCAATGTTATTATATCACTCTGTTTAGGTTTCATTATTATTATATCGTGTGAGAAATTCCCATCGATGTTAGCTCCTTGTTTGCGCCCATTATGGGACTAACAACCTGTTCTCACACTGACTGTGAAATCATTTACTTTTGCCTGAATATTTGCCGAGTGTTGGCTTCGTTACATTCTTATGTGTATGTATAAAAGATTTTGTACGTGTAGTAGGAACCTAAACGTATAACCGGTCTCGCATATGCCGAGCACAAACAATGAGGCATTATAAGACTTAATATTTAACCATAAAGCTTAATGAATACTAGATTATTACTAAGTGTGTATGTATTTAGTATCATGTGATTTTAAACGAGTGTATGTTGTGTACAGAAAGAATTCTCTTATTTATTTTATGTTAGTATTTAGTTTTAACTTTTCTGAACCACGTTCTTGCATTAGCCCATTTATGTAAAGGTTAAACTTGCTGGGCTGTTTGTAATGCTGATGTATTTTATATGTTCAGGTTTAACGGTCAATAAACACCTTTTGTTGACCATTGTCTAGCCTGCCCACAGGCCTTTACGTCTTCGGAAGACCATTAAATTGATTTATATTCATAATTCCTAGAACACACTAACCTTGATAACTCCATTACGAACCTATTTCATATATCATTGTGTTTTCTTTATTACGCGTGAATTATGCGGATGCAGTTATCGTAAACTATTTTATTATATCTATTGTTTACTTTCACAATTTGTTCAACGAAATAAACAGATTTATGAACATCGTTTTCGATATTCAATGAACCAATTTAAAAATACATTTTCCTTGTTGACGTTACTCATTGACATACATAAAATAATGGATATTAATGTGTTGATAAGTAATTTTCTTCAGCAATATTTTAAGCTCAAGTCTTTGGGGCAATATGATCATTACCTCTTAAAAGGATACAAAAAATCCAACCATAAAACTATCATCGCGGTCTTTAAATAGATTCTTATTAAAGTTACCTGCAGTATTTTGTTTTTGCGTAATTGGATTTCTGTAGCAGCTAATTGAAACGTTGCGCCAATATCACTTAACTCATCCCTCTATTAATTATGTGTGTATCGATCCGCAGAACCGATATTATCAATCACTTGGATCAGTAAACAATAACTCGAGTCTAAACAAGGTAGTAGGGGGCCTATCGTTACGTCTTAGTTATACTATTGCAGTTGTGGAAGCGAGATAGCGTTCTACACTTCGTAGAGCGTCGTCACTCTTCCATGGCTGCAATATAATATTACTTCAAAACGAGGTGGTAGGCCCCCTAGAGTTAATTGTTTGTGTAATTGCGATAAATATTGATCGACCACAGATGGGGGTTTTTATTGGTCTTTTGCCTGTTTGAATGTTAACTTGAATTCGAGTAGTTAGCAGTTCGCTAACTTTTTTATATTATGTTTGATTTTTTACTTTGCCTGGTGTATCATCGGATAAGCTAGAACAGGTTTTATTGTTGATCATAATTGAAAAGAAAATCTTTATGCTTTAAAAGTAATAATTAAATATGTTTACAGAGGCTTGGATGTCAATTTTAACCCTAGGTTTGAGGGTGCCTATCCATAAAGAGAATAAGGTTGATTTTCCTTATCATTTTTCTCACTCATTTGTCGAGTGTGTGTGGTTATATACCAAGCAAACATTTACTCGGAACTAAAATGTTACTCTATTTGGTTAGTGAGATAACGCATATAAATGTAGGTGCGTCAGCCAATCTGGCGCCTGCAATCTGTTTGCCAGTGCCAACTTTTGTATAATCCTGACACCTTGAAGTTATATGTAGCCACGATGTAACTACATTATTCCTCTATCCTCGTTGGTACTGGATAAGGTGGAAAGAAAATCCTTTCTTATTTACGTCGAAGTAGTTTTACGTGTCATTATATTTTGCAGTGTATTGGATAAAATCGCGGATAGCGATAACAATCGGCGGTTTTATCGAATCCGTTTTATGTGGACAGAAACTGTATTATGTCTCTTATCGAATATTCTATAAAGCCTAAAAGATGTAAAAGTATATAGACCTTAGGGTTTTGTTAACAACTGTATCGAAAATATATAGGAAAATAATGTTTAATTGTAATATGAAACTGGTTTTTGCTGCTTGGTGTACCTAACGTAAAATGGGCTATATTTCATTTTGTACCTATGTTCTGTATATTTGCAGTATTATGTTGTTAGTTAGTAATGTAATATAGATTTAAAAACCGCATAAAGCTGTTATTTTTTCCTATCCCTTTTGTTTTAATATGCCTATGTAAGGTAGGTATACTGATAAGCTCATAAAGTCACTGAACTGTGTTCCAATTTCAAGAACTGTATGCAAATGTATATTGTCAGAAAAAATGTATTTAAGTAGTGGATTAAAAGTAAGTATGTTGAATGGACAATTCGTTTAATAGAATGTGAACCCTTAAAGATTGTGAAGATAAATACTTGATATACCAGCACAAAGTTTTATTTAAATTAACTGATCTTGTCTTAATTAGCATCTGTGAAAGGTGTATTCTTGGTACACTTTGTTATTCAGTAGGACATTTTACTTTTTGTCCGAATAAAATTATACTTAAAGTAATGAAAATTCAAAATTGTTTTTTAATCAATTAGTAATGCTATAAAGTATTTTAAGTTGCAGCGTTCGAATATTGTCGATTACTTCGGTTATTATTTTTAGCTGAGCTAGTTTCTTTTTGATAACCTAGATGTTTAAATACAAATACCCAATTGCATTTATCATGTGTATCGTACGATTTTTTCATGATATCTATTGCAATAAATGTTGATGCTATTTCCAGATTTTGGAGTGCGATGTGCTAGAACAGCTCAACGAAAATAACTTCTCAGAAAACTGTTTGGAAATACTCGTCGACTTTTGCAACACCAAAGATTATAAACAGACATTTGGTAAGAATTTCTTGGATTACAGTTTTTTGCGAACCAGATGTATGACACAGTTTAATCTGACTTGCAGTATTTTATCGGACACGTATATCGCCTTATATAAAGATTAGATATAATAGTTAAAATCTACGTCAGTTGCATACATGGAAAACTGAGTTATATATTATAACAGCGATGATGAAGTCAGAACTTTTATATTCTTTAATTTAAAATGACAGGTGTTATCAGAGACGATAAAAACCTAAAGACAGTAACGCCACAAGAATGTTAATCATATTGAGTATTTAATCATAAATTATCTTTAAGCAACTGATGTAACGATTAATGTATTATTGTGATAAGAGTAATTGAGTGGTGTTGATTAGTTTGTTTATATTTGTAGAGGCGAATGTGTCGTTGGGTTTGTTGGAGCGTCGGAGCGAGTTGGAGGTGCGCGCGCGCAAGAGTGGGGAAGAGTGCGTAGAGCCGCGGCTGTCGGCGCCCCGCCCCCCGCCCTCGCCGGGCCTCGTCACTGCGGTGGCCGACGCCCTGCACAATGTTAGCGCCTTTAGCAACTGCCCCGTACAGGACTGGAATGAACAAGGACTTTACCGCCTTTTATTCAGGTACTTGATGCCAAACTAAAGTAGAATATCAGTACAGATATTTTTGTACAACCAATTTTCGTGACACATTCTATAGAATTATTTCTAGCGTTAGATATTAAAGCAGTTGCAGTTAAGCGTTTAAGTTTTAGTTCTGGCTCCTCATTGCAAGTGTCATCATGATGATGTGTCTCCTGACCGATTTCGGCCACGGCGGCTGGTGTTTCTATGACACTAGCCAGCTACGCGTGACATGTTATAGTGCACAAGCGCGCAAACACAGCTGCACTCTCTGTTCCTTTACTATCATAGCCCGATGGGACGGCAATCAATCAGGCGCAGGACCCTCATTTATACGTGCCTTCCGAAACACAGAAGCTATGATATTTATTTCTAAACCGTACACAATATTCGAAAAGTCGGTGCGGCTCGTGGGGATCAAACTCAATACCATTGACTTGGCAGTCCTATGGTCTTACCAGTAGGCTATCACAGCTTCGTTAGTGTCATCATAGCACCTGCATAGAACCTAGAAGAACATTTCAACTCATTCACTGTATCGTGACTTCTTTAGGTACCATTCATAGTACTGCGTACTATCGCATATCAGAATAGCACTTGAGATATCATAATACCTTTCTAAGTAGTCTCGGGTGCATTGAAGAAAATTCTGAGGACAGAATTGCCGATACCAAAGTGTTTTTCTTCCTTGAGTGGTGATAAACTACCAGATAATATAATTTCTTCGAAATTAAATACAAACACACCTGCTGCCTACTGTTGTATCAACAAGAGTTTGTTGTATCATATCCTGAAAAACCCAAATAATGCGTCATCGTTTGTCATCGTTTCGACATAAGGCCTAACAAATAAAAATATCATCTATCTCTTCACAAACTTCATTATCCTTTTAGCAGAGGGTATTATACGGTATACCACCATTTTTTCTTAACGTAACATTATAGTATATGTAGAGATACACCACTCCACGCCGTACAGTGCATTGTCACGCCTCCACAACCGCAATAATATTACTTCAAGCCATAGACCACCAAGTTTATACTAAAGCATCGCATATTTTATTATTTGCTTGACGTAGAATAGTAATCAAAGAAATAAAACGACACTATTGTTGCACTAACTATAAATTTGTTTTCAAACAATACAATAGGCGATTTCTTTAGATTGAAGCCGTTACTTTTATTAGCAGTACAGTGCCGTATTCACTTTTATGCTTCCGTTAAAAGTAATCATATCTATTTTTAGTGTACTACGTAATGTATTGCCTCTTTAACTTTAAATCAGTACGTAATTATGTATCAAAGAGTACATTTTATTTTTAAGTCTAAAGTAATTAGTAGTAATCGTTTCAACCAGTGTGAACCAGTTTTGTAGAACATGAACACGCGCTTAGCTGTAGAGCCATTAGCACGTAATAAGTTCTCGCCCCCTTCACACCCCTTATACTGGTTTTAAGGCTTTATTAAGCCCAGATAATCTTAATACTGTGACTTTAATAAGTACAGATAGAGATATTTTGATGTTATGAACAGCTGTTCTTTAATAGGTGTGGTAAAGGGTAAAGATATTAGCTTACTATAAGTGGTAATTAGTAACAATAAAATAAAGAAGAAACGATAATTTTTTTTTATTAAAATTTATTTGCTGTGCTACAGTAAAAAATTATGATTATGTTCATAGATAATATTCTGGTATTAAAAATGTTATTTTTAGGGTTCCGTACCCAAAGGTAGATGGCGCTGTGTGAATGGTGGTGGAATATTATTATATTATAAACCAAATACCTATCACTACCTTCTCATATCATCAGATGTGCGTCCTGGTCGTGTGTGGAGGCGCGCGACACGCACTCCGCGCGCGGCGCGTGTTGCCGCGCGTTACGGGCAGCTGCCGTGCATACAAGCGTGCGCGCTCGCCGCTACTAAGGACTGCCTGTATAGCTTGCTCATGTCGCTCACACCGTTTGGAGAAGGTATGTCACTGAAGCTTGTGTAGCTAGAGCTTTAGATATAGGTACCAGTAAGTCACGAAATAAATGAATGTCGGTTTAGTACTCCTACACACTAGTGTTTTTATACCGTAACAGGCGTGAATGAGCGTACAGACGACGTTAATTCGGCGCATATGCAATGTATGGTCGCGTTGTCGCAGTATTTTCTCTATAGTCAAATGACGGGTAACGCGCACCTACGCGACGTTCATCGACACCAGTACTTAATAGAGATTATAGATAGATAAAAAAGGAAGAAAATGATCTCAGAAGTTCGTAGATACACATCATGTTGTGAGAAGACAAAAACAATTGACTAAAATGAGATTCCTTTGTGCATTTATTGAGTCAGTACTGTTGCCAATAGTCTACGGAACAATACCACGTAAAGTAGCTTAAGTATCTATTTAAAAAAAAGTAAATTACGATATGGTCGGTTCACCAGATCAAGTTTAAGAAAGTACATAGATACTTGTACATACTTGAGATTTTTAAAATATATAAGACACTAGTAAACTGAATGTAATAAGCGTACTGGTGTGATGGACCGTTAATTTCGGAATCAATATGATTTTTTACTATTACCGTGACTTAGAAAAATAAATTAAAGAGCTAACATGAAATAGTTTAGAATTGGATTCTATGACATAAAATCTGTTTTTCAAAATTGCTCTCTATACGCATACTAAAAAAAAAAGGGTCAGGTCAGGAGTACCCTAAACCGACGGGCGTGTATGAAGCGACTGATGAGTGTGGATGAAGCTAAAGTGGTATGCCAGGATCGTAGCAAATGGAAAGATGTGATCTCTGCCTACCCCCAAGGGGAAAGAGGCGTGACGCTTATGTATGTATGTATGTATACGCATACTAAGAAGCTTGCAAATAATTTATAACGATGCCTACTTAATAATATAATAATTACTACATACTTACTAGCTAACAACTAGGTGCATTCATTATTGTAACTCAAGATTGAGGGTCTTGTTTACTGGCTTGTCAATATGTTCTAACTCATTGAATGTGCTTATTGACGTAAGTAAATAAATCATTCATTTGATTGGCAATTACCAAGTTTATTGTCTCGAGTCTAATAACTTAACATTTATGAATAACCTCCTTGTAATATAATTTGAGTGGCTGAAACGTTAATTTGTAAGGACTTATGAGTATATCTTAGAGACTTGATAGGATATTAGAGAAATTATAATGAGTACAGCGTTTACGTATAGCGATACAACAGAAGTAGTATTATGTGTTTTGGGTCGCTATGAACAAAATGTAGGGAACAAAGTAATCTGATGTTGCTCTCTAAATTATACTCTGTTATACAAGGGCAGCGACAGTTTTGATAATTTTCCTAGTTTCATAAAACATGTTACCAGGGTACATTCCTAAGACGTTACCGTCTAGTCAAATATTTTAGCCGGTGTGATTGAGTACGCCCCATCTTTATACCCTTTTTGGACAGTACATATATCCTTATTTATTTTCCGACCACAAGTAAAATGGGGTAAGGGCAGGATGATGATGATATATCCTTATTTCTCCTCAGATGAGAACGAGCTGAGCTTAGTGGCGCGTGCGCAGGCGATGTCTTTCCTAGCGTCGCTGTTGTCGGAGAAGGCGGCCAGCGATAGTGTGTGGCGGAACCTGCGGGAGAATTCCGCTACGGACTTCTTCCATTTATTATTGCAGTGCTTGGAGTCTGACGAAATTGGTAATCATTTGAGATATTAATCGTGACCACATTCAATTGTCGATTTTTAACGATATGGAGGAAGGACCGAGTGGTAGGTCAACGTCGTCACGCCCTCAAACCGATGTGCTGCGGGTTCGATCCACGCATGGTTTAAGGTGTTCTTTGTGCAAGATTTTTGAATTAAATATCTAAGTAAGGATTTATTGACCTAACAAACTGAAATAGTATAATAATATTTACCCACCTAGGTTACATTTCATAATAAATAATAGTAAATAATACATTCACGACTTTCTGTAACATCCAAACAATTTTCTTCTTACAGAACTGCAAGACGCAGCCTTGTACTGCCTTACACAGCTAACACAATCCCTCACACACAAGAAACATGCCGACAAGACAAAAGACGACACTTACTCGGAATACTACGATAACTTAAAGTCTCCTTTCTATAACGACTATCAGATTGATAACTGTGGCGCTGGGGATAGCGTCCCGAGTACTGACTGCCAACCCGAGTACCTCTCCGAAGAGATTTGTAAATCTCTGATCAGTATCTATCAAAAGTTGTCTATGGAAAATAAGAAACATGAGCTTAGTCAAGGTATGTTTTTTGCTATGTTAAAGTTTTTTAGTAGCTTGGAAAGTACCTTGAAGCGATTGATGAGTGTGGATGAATCTAAAGTGGTATGCCAGGATCGTAGCAAATGGAAAGATGTGATCTCAGCTTACCCCCAATGGGAAAGAGGCGTGACGTTTATGTATGTATGTATGGAAAGTTCTTTTAATTTTCTTGAGATTCTAAGAATTTGAAAATCTATATATATAAAACCTCTTCCGTTACTGACTGACTGACTGACTGACAGACAACGCACAGCCGAAACTACTGGTCGTAGAAAGCTGAAATTTGGCATGTAGGTTCCTTGCTATCTGTAGGGGTGCACTAAGAAAGGATTTTTGGAAATTCAACCCCTTAAGGGGGGTAAAAAGGGTCATAACGTTTCTATGCAAAATCTTATTCCTTGGGTTTATAAACTTGAAACTTAACACAAATACGTATATAGTCAAGTAAATAAGTTTGGCATTATAATTTTTTCCAAACTACCCTTCAATCGTGATTTAGGGGGTCGCGATTGGGTGACTGATTGACTTTCGCGCAGCCATAACTACTCGGTTCTAGGAGGTCTCATATTTTGAAACAAAGCTTCCTTCACTGACGGAATAAGCATTAAAAAAAGATATTTGGACATCTTTTCGCCCCCTGGGGGCTACCCCCCAGGGGGCGAAAAGATGTAAAAAACGTTTCTATAAAAAATGTTATTCCTTGGGTCTGATATTTTGAACATGGCTTCCTTTAGTAACACAAGTGAGCACTAAGAAGGGATTTTTGGAGTAGCAAGCCCCTAGGTAGCGGGCGGGGGGGGGGGGGAGGGAGATCAACTGATACTTTTTATTCTTCTAGACGATGTTTTTGTCTCGCTTTTCTTTTGCATAACATAATCGATACTTATCGTTTTAAATATTCACCATTATAAAGATACATCATCCCTGAGTAACACAAGCTGTATAATATAATTCTGATTGTATAAAAAATTAGCCTCTGAAAGAAAGCCCTGTCGAGATCATTAAAAAACGCTACTATCCCAAATTACACGGGGGCGAAGCCGCGAGCGGAAAGCTAGTAATATAATATTCCTCAACATTCCTACAACGCCATCTAGTCTCAAATTAAGTATACGAGAGTAATTTATGTTATGCTTACTAGACAACTGATAAACATACTTATATATTTTTAAATATATACGTATTATAGATAAATATAAACTGGGGAACCAAATATGCACTAAAAATGATGCAACATTCAGAAAGTGGAAAATGTAAACATCCTAATGAGTTCAAAGCGTATTATGTTTATTTAGTTATAAATAGCTCAACGTAACTATGTAACTAATGACTTACATAAATATATCTATATCCGCCGCCTATTTATAATAAGTAAACAAACGTGATAGATTTTGTTTATGTTAAATTATTATGTGTTATCTATTAATGTATTGATCTCTGTCTGGTCGTCTCAGGGTCTTTTTGCAATTGGTTTCATTCACCTAGCTACTACTCTTCTGACTTTAACTTGACAGCTTTTTTCACTTGTTCCCATATGGGAAATTAGGTTATACTAAAGTCTAATACTTAAAAGAGCTAAGTTCCTAATGGACTTTGACGAGGGTCATTGATCCAGGCTTTGATTAAATCATGTCTGTTTAGGCAGCCGACAAACATTGATTGGGTATCTCAAATTACCGTTTGAAGTCTCATCTAACTCTAGCAAATAAAAATATATTATTTAGGGATGGCAGCTGACTATGTAGTTTGTCTCGCCTTTATAATCAGGCGTTGTGATAAATTAAACATGGTATGTAAAATGCATAATTTATAACTAGCTTTTCGAATTCATTTAAATAACAGTCAAATAAATTATTGCATGTTTTTGTCCTGACTCATATAGTTATAGTATGAACCAACGCCGAACACGCGAAGTAATCTCAAATAAGGTTACTAACATTCATGAAGAGTGCTTTAGACCACTTTACCTCGTTCTATGGGCTATTGTTTTGAGTATTCCACAATAACTAGTCTCCTGTATAGCTAGCTTTGAGCATTACTTCTTTAATCAATAATCTGCGTACAAAATTACAACTACGCTGACATTTTCTTTGCTAAACATGAGTTTTAAGGATGTAGTAAATGCCAATGTACGGATTTTTTAAACAAATACAATAAATAGTTACGGATCCCCATCTCTCATACTATAATAGGTTTTTATTGATCTCGCAGTCAAACAGTGTGTACCTACTGTTTTGTGAGAAACTGTCTTACCTTATAAGAATAATATGTACCTTTTTACACCTTAAATAATAATGACTTTTCAACTTTCGCTCTATGACCTGATGCCTTAACATTACCTTGCATTTGCAGATGAGCGTTGGATACAAGTATGTTCGTGCCTGTCGTCCGTGGTGTCGGTGAGCGCGCGCAGTCGCCAGTACGCGCTGCACCGCAACCTGCCGCGCTTGCTGCTCGCCACGCTGCAAGCCGTCCGGGACCATCTCTCCATGCACGGGAAACCCGCGGAACTTGTCAAACATGCTAACAATGTAAGGATTTGTGTAGAGATCAGTGTTAAAGAACTGAAAATAAAGGTTCTCATAGTAGTACAATTCTAAATGATTTGAATTGTATAATCAAGATGTTGCCCGTCAATATCTGTTTCCAGAAAACATTTAAATTATTAAGATCCGTATGGTGCCATGTTACCCCGATATGTGTCTATAGTTTGTAAACATGCTAATTGAAGAAATGTACAAAACATCGGTCATCAAAATTTTAGTCAATAATGCGTAACTACGCACGCCATTATCATAATCGTCACGTTGTGTGTCAACAAAGCAAGTGTAAATTTTGGTCCAGTTTCGTGCAAACAAACAACAAATAATTTTAGTTTATATAAATAATGCCCTTGGTACTTTAGGAATTGTTTATCTTGTACAATATATATTTAATTCATTTGGCTATTGAATAAACCATGTAGGGATGAGTTTGAAATACATAAGTGGTATTTGGTACTTGTTATTCAGAGTCCGGTGCTCCGTTCGTTGTACTGGCTGCTGGTGGTGATAGACTGTTCCATGCTGGGGAGCCAGGCCGCTAAGGATGCGTACGTGGGTGACAACCTCACGGTGTCTCTGAACAGGCTGTGGCCTTGGTGCATGATGACGGAACAGCTACGACTTGCTGTACTGCACCTACTTTGCACGTTTACTAATGATTGTCCTAAAGGTACGTTTATCATTGTACACTGCTGTTTCTATTTTGTGTGGTTTGTATATTGTTTTTCAAGTTGGTAATGTGAACTAAATTGTTGTCTCCAGCTTGGGGTGCGATGTGTATGTGCGTGGGCGGCCGAACCCTTGTAGGAGAAGTGTGTATGCTGAGTTCGCGTGAGGCGGCCAACGCCAAGCCGCGCGCGCACGGCGCACTGCAGCTGTGTCTGCTGACGTTACGACGTGTACTGCCGCACCACCACTGCCGCGCCATAGTACTCAAGGTACAGTGATCCATTATGTCACTAAATATATAATGTACTTGTGAAAAGTTTTCGTAAAAGCTTTTTTTTCATGTTTCAAGTTTTAGTATTTAACAGTTGATCAATAAAGTCAGACACTCAAAAAAGTATTGTCTTATACCAAGAGTGAAAGGAGCTTAATGTTGACATAGTAATAAGCTAGTGCAGCTAATAAATGTATGGTGCTAGTTTAAATGTGAACGCCGTGTAGGTTACATGCTGTTCCCAAATCGCTTTATTTTCTACGGATTTGTGTTCAAAGATTGATGTGATCTGTTTGACCCTAGAGCGACGTGTTATCGAGCATGTACCGCCTGTGCATCCGCGAGCGTGTCCGCGGGCTGGGCGCGGCGTGCGTGTGGTGGGCGCGCGTGTGCGAGCGCGCGGCGCGCACGGCGGAGGGCGCGGCGGCCCTGTTAGCACTGCCCGCCCGCGCCGCGCCGCTGGCCGCGCTGCCGCCGCCCGCACGCGCCCGCCTCATGCCCGCGTTGGCACATGCCGCACATCATCACCGCATCACCTTCCTGCAGTCCTGTGAGTACTAACTACTAACCTACCTTGGGAGGTCTGTAGCTAGGTAGCTACTACATAAACCGGTGCTGACAAGGAACCGGTCTATTTCCTTGTCATAGTATAATGGTAAAATATAATGTCAAATATGCAAGAAAATAATATAAACCTACATGTACATACCAGGCTTTCATATCCATAATCCATATTTTGAGACACTAAATAAACAAAAAATATTCCTCAACATTCATACAACGCCATCTAATCTCAAGTTAATCATACTAAGTAGCTTGTGTTATGAGTACCAAAGAACCGTTAAACATACTTAGTATTTCTAAATACATACACATTATAGATAAATTACACCCAGACACAGAACAAATGATCGTGATCATCACTCAAACATTTGTCCGGGGTGGAATCGAACCCATAACCCGGAGGTCGTGGGTGAGTGACTCTGACTACTATACTCTGGTATAGCAGTCAGAGTCACTAACCACTAGACCAATAGACCAGAACTTGTAAATACTAGTAGAATATGTGCTGAAGTATAAACTCACAAGCTATTAGTCTTTAAACAAGTAAGATGCAAAAACATCTCATTTTAAACTCCTATATTTAATATTTGTATGTGTTTTAGTCACATCGGTTATATGTGCATTTTTTTCTCACAATGTTGTTTCACAGCTGATCTATTGGAGCTGATGGCGGGAACACTCCTGGCAGGCGACACGGCTGAGGTAGTATCGGCGGCACGAGCAGTCTGGGCGTTAGCTGCTAATAATCACAAGGTATAAATTGCACATTCCACTAAACAGTTAATTGTAAATATTCTAAATGTGGTGTTATGCGAATTTAAAAACCGTATTTAAGAATGACACTGAGCAAAAAGTCGCTTCTAAGTGTCATTTTGTCTTCATCACTGTCAAGTGAAATGTAGAGACGTTTTAGAACTGCCTGCGGGTAAATACCGTATATTGTTAGAAAAAATATTGTTGTAAAATTTATAAAATTATACTAAATATTTTTTTTTCTTTTGCTTTGTTCAATGTATATCCCACAAAAAATTATAATATAATAGAAGATTTTCAATACACCCGTTAACGCTAAGTTCAAGGTTATATAGAATCATGTGATTGCCATCGGCCTACACGCACCCATCATGCTACAAAAATACCGGTTTTTAACACATTTCAATAAAAACCTATTTTCTTACATGGATTTAATTACATCGCTTATGAATATTAATTACGAGTAACGTTTTTACTGACATATGGCAAAATTTAATTAGTTTGCTTTCAGATCGACAAGTCCTGATAACATGATACGTAAGTAAAAAATATGATATCAACTTAGATTTTATAATTGAGACTATCTTAAAAACCATATATATTGTTACAATTAGGCTGAGTTAACATGACAATAAAATTCAACACAGCAGAATAAAAAACATTTTACAAAAAAAAAAACGACTTCATTAACAAATATTTGTAAGGTTCACTGACTTGAATTATGTTGTGTTATAACTGTAAACTCACAGTTTTGTTAAAAGAGTATAAAAAACATGAAAACCATGTACCTATTACATTGTGGTTAAAAGTTAACGACTTACTAGTTAAAACAGGTATTTAACACGTGCCAAACTTTTATTGACGTAAGACCTTCGATCGACAGTAATTATAATCTAATTAAAAAGTTATTGTGATTTAAATTATGGCCAAAATTTATTTAAATGTTGTAAAATGTAAGACTCATTTGTAATCAATATCTTCTCATTGTATATAAAATTTTCATGTCACAATGTTAGTTACCTTACTCTTCCGAAACGGCTGGACCGATTCTCTTGAAATTTTGTCGGAGAATCGGCCAACATCTATCTTTCACCCTTACTTTTTTCGCGAACGATGTCGCGGGCAACAGCTAGTTTTAGATAATATTTGCTAGATTCAACAGTAATTTATCAAGTTAAAAAATATACAAAAGGATTTAATGACTCACTATTGACATAGCACCTTTCGCCTCGCGTATAAATTACGTAGGAAACATGCTACTGGCGGCAAAAAATATATCTTGTATCTTTAAGCCTCTGACCTTTGCGTATGCTTAAATGTCAGGTTAATTCGTTTATAGAGGAACTACCACCACCTCTTATTGTAAATCTTTTGTCGTTGCGAAAGCGAGATGGTTCGTTACTCTAAAGCGCCATCTCTTTTCTATAACGACAACTGTTTTACGTTTAAAGAAGGTGGTACACAATCACTTACGAATCTGTCCTTGAGGAAGACACGTTAGCGATAGTCGTCGTAGTCACATTTCGACTGGTGTCTAGTCTAACCTAATAAAAGCAAATACCAGTATTTTATAAATCATATTTAATGTTGACCTCCAGATTCACTTGGTAACTGAGTTCAGACTGGTTTTTGAGTACTATTTGGAGGGGATTTATGCTAGTGTGGTGACAAGGCAGTGTAATTAAATATTGCAGTTTTTTTAATGCGGGATTGAACATCCTTTAAAATTTTGGTCCTTTTGTATTTACTGTACAGTAGTTTCTTTAAGCCCTTAACAGTCTCTGTCTAACTTTCCAAAATAGCCTGCGTTTCTGAGCCATTTTGCACAACGGTCTTAATAAATTAAACTTGCATGACGAACGGCATCTTCTAATCGTAATCCTTCCGTCTATTCTTTTGCAAAAACCGTCAGTTCCTACACACCCTAATTTATTTACATCTCTACAGGCCAAACTGGTGCTTCGTTCAGCGGGTGTGGCGGCCGCAGTCCAGACGTCCCTGCAGCGACTCCGCACAGCAACTCCCGACCCCGCCGCACAACGCGCGCTGCAACTACTTACCTACACCAATACCGTACTGCAAGCCACGTGACCACACCCCTACATGATGTCTACTTGTCTATGTTATCTTGTCTATGATCTCACAGTAGTGACACAAAACTGTATTCAGGTTCTATGATTATATTAAGAACGAAAGGGGAGATAATGTGGATACTCCTTTGAGTCGACAAACGACGGACAAAGACATACGCGCTAATGAGTTTTCAGTATCTGCAGTAGAAAAAACAGCAGAAGAATATGCACATTTCTTGCTGTCAAATGTGTTATGAAATGAAAAATATTGACAGAAAGAAGGAAAAAATAAATATTTTTTTGCATGAAACAGGGTCTGACTGGTCGGTTAGCAATAATATGACATACCGATGCTCACCGATGCTAGTCTAATTAATATCCCGTACTGGAGATTAATATGAACGCTGAAATGTACTGCATATCGGTCATATACCTAGTACTATAAATATTGTCATCATAAGTTTTAGCTCCCTGACCACCAAGTCATATGATTCTGATAATACAGTTTGTGAATTTTACTATGTATGTATTTTAATCTCATGTTTACTTTAGGTGATTTGGTCGTTACTAAGTCACATGACCAGTGTTATGCCCCAAACGGTCTGTGAGTACCGCAAACCGCATGTTGTGATAGTTATAAGGAGTATACGGTTCCTTAAAATGTAATAAGTAAATTATTTGTGACTGATTTGTGAGACGAGTTTGGATTAACGAATGTATTTAAATAAAAAAGTAAGTATAGTTAAATAAATTTTCTACTTGAATTTTTTGGTATTTGATTTTGAAAATGGTCCTATGAACAAGTTATTTATACGCAAAATAATATTTTTTTGGTAAAATAATGAATTACCTATTAATAAAGCTAATGAAACAGTATTCTTCCATGTTGTATTACGAAGATTTAATACATATAAACAAACTCCTTTGATAAACTACCTTTTGACATACCTAATGCCTACATATTGACAGAAATTATTTTCATGCTATTGTCATGTTACGCGTCCGGAATGTTTACCGAATGGTTATACGCGTTGTGCAATTGTGAATTAACAAATAATAGTGAAAACCTCTATTAAAGCAGCCGATTGTTAACGAGACTATTTATTTTTAATACCGGCCTAAAAATGTTCATTGCTGAATAGATTTCTCTTTACAAATTGGGAATTGAGCATGGATCACCACACTTTCTCACTGCAGGTTGGCGTTTCCAGATTCCATTGTAATCCAGGTTCTTTCTTTCACGATGTTTTCCTTCACCGTCTTTGTCAGTGGTGTCTTAGAATTTACCATAACATCTTACTAAACTATCTTTCTTTGCATGAGTTCTAGCTCATTCCTTAATACATCAAAGTCGGTAAAGTAGTTAAAGCGCGAATCTGTAAATTACTGTTGCATGTATAATTAAAGTGGTATCACAATTTTTTTTATAGATTTGTAGACATTGTCTTGCAGTACACTGCATTTCATAGGCATTTTAAGTTTGATATTGTCCAAAGTAAACTGTTTCTAAATACTTTATTTGAACAAAAATCTATTAATAGTAGGTTAACAACATGAAGTATTTATACTATTAAGTTAATTATAAATTAGTGTAAAGCGTAGGTTTCATTATTTTCCTGTTTATAACTGTACTAAGTAGGCACCGACTCGGCTTACACAGATGTGGGTGAACTAGGCTACAGTGTATCTTGCGGTTCCGAGCGATGTCCGCGTATATTGTGTTTTCTTGTTTAAGTTCCGAATTCGTAATATAAAAACAAAAGAAAAAACCTCTCAAATAAGGAGTATTCTGTAATTTATAAAACCTTACTTCATAAGTTACCGTTAAATTAGAATGATCCAGCAGTTTTTCTATGACTGTATCACGAAACTTTAAAAGTGAATGCACACTTAAAGAATATTAACAATGGCCTTGTGCTATTGTCTGTTAACAGTTTTTTTTTCGTGATTTAAAAATACCGGCTCTACTTACGATCTAAGCACTCTAAACTGAATCAGATGATAACGAGTAACGATGTCCATTGTATATTCGCAGTACTAACTCCATCTGCAGCAACTTCAATTGTTTATTTATTGAACATTGTGTAGGTACCTATAGTATAAATAATTGAATGAGGAACGCGTACCCGCAGTCTCCAGTGTTAAAACTGACAACAAATACACACGTCTCGTATAACCAGTCGTAAGTCGGCCGGTTCCGCGATAAGGTTCGTTGTCGATAGCGCACAATCGGCGCACACGGCGACCAACATTAATTTTACGGGAAGTTTGCGTTGCTCATTATCGGCGTAAGGAGCGATAATCCGTGTTTGTGAAGCGCCGGCTGAGGCCCGCCCCCGCGCCGCCGGACCCGGGCCGGCTCTGTCTGTCCGAGCCGCGCTCCGCATCCGCCACGCGCTGATCAATAAGGAATAATGAGTCAACGGGACCCCCGGCGCCGGACATATTGCGTCATAGTACATAGTGTTTGTGTTCCTGTGCCATCCATATCCAGTGTTAGTGCAGTGGAACCGCGAAGTGATGTCATCCGTGCAGTTCAACTTCCCTCCGGAGAGCTACTCCGCCGTGTACACCAGTGATGGAACAACAAATGCGAATGTGAGTACCGGTGAGAGGCGTCGGCGTCGTTATCACGGAGCCGCCGCCGTGGCGTGCGTGTGCACACTGACAAGGCCGCGACGCCGCGCGCTGGTGCATTCAACTCGTTTTGCGGACCACAATCAATACTTATTAAGTACAACGATCAGCGCTGCATACTTGCATCGCGCGCAGTTCCCAGGCCTCGCCAGCCCTCCCAGCCACTGCCGACATTCAAACAACCGATATTTACATCTAAGGTTATAAGGCCGTTATTAACTGTAGAACTGACGAGTTTAACGTGAATTTTAATCGTTTGAACGGCCTGTTTTCAATATTCTTAAAATGTTGAATAAATTTGAATCAAATGTAATCTTTGGACGTTGATTAGTATTCAAGTAGCTCTGTTAGTTACGTTGCTATTTTTTGTAACTTTAGAATGAGATCGTTGTCTTGTAGTAATCTTCACATTGATTGTTGTGAAACTGATTGCTATTTCATTTCTGTTTGCCGAAGTGTTGGACTTTGTTAACTTCGATATTATTATTAAAGCGACGATTTCATTTCCTTCAAGCATAGATTACCTGTACAATTAACATTGACTTTAAAACTAAATGTGATAATCTGCTGTATTCGGCGCTCTTTATGTCGTTAGAACACGCACTTGGAGCCACAGCTTTGTTCTTTGTCCTATCAAGGTTATCACAGTATTTATGTACGAACATTTTGAGCATACGATTCACAACAACACATGCTTATATTTACAAAAACTATTTCGACAGTTACGTAGTTACACATATGTTTTGTTGTCTCACGTGATTTTCATTTTGTGGCGATCAATTTAGCGTTTGTCCTTTAAAACGTAAGACAACGGTGATAAGATTAACACCTTCGACTTCCCTGGAAAAAACATGGCCACTTATAGGTGACACTTGGACAAACGTGTTGTTGCCATTTAAGAACTGGCTGTTGTTGAATTTGGTAGTGTGTAAAGGTCGGCTTCATTACTAATTGATAGCCCACCATCGATTGACTGGGCGATGCCCTCCCATTGCTCCTTGTTGATAGAATCTATCGATTGTCCACTACTCGCTTTAAAGTAATTTCGTTTTGCTTTATTTAGCATCAATTTTCAGATTGACGCACACACTAGCATTCTACAAATTTTATGCACGCGTGGAATTCAAAACAAACTAAATTTTAATGAACGCATTTTAAATACGAACCTTATAGTGTTTATTTTTCTTCATGCACGTTTATGGACATCGCTAATTTGATACTGGTACTATATAGGCTGCCTTATCACAATTTTAGTACTTAAGCCTTGAACACCTATTATGCAGGGTCCCGACTTTACGAAAGAAAGTAGTAGGTACTATGAGTTCAAAGAAGATTATCTTAGTGTCAAGTACTGCCAAGTCACACGCGAGTAAACAGTGGAGGCCAAAATATGGACATTACAAAAAATCCTAACAAAATGAAATTGAAAAAATACCTCAAAACCAGAATACCGCTAAAATTAGTAGTAGGTACATAATTATGAATTAGTAGTAATGTCTCGTGTTATAGAGCCTTTTTATCTGCACGCGAGTATGATAGTAAACGTAACTTAGATAACTTCTATTTTGCATAATTAGTTGTAGCCTTCGTAGGTCATGGTGATTACTGGTAGGAAATACTTTTTTCAAGATGGAAGTTGGCTTTGTAATTAAAATTCTGGTACCTATTTCGTCTTCAGTAGGCCTACTTTTGTGTGTATCTAAAAAAATGTTGTCAAAAGCCATATTATGTACTTATTTACTAACCAGGGTTTATCTGTACCAGTGCAGAGGGTAAATGTATACCTATAATAGAGGGGACTTAGTCTGAATTTGGGCCAACTTCCAAATCACCGTAAGGTATGTTCCTTAGACTGCAAGTAGTCTAACGAATAGCCAGTACCTACTATAATATATCGAAAAATAAGTACTTTAACCAACATCATACTCTTTGAGTCGTGACCGGCAGCTATTAGTTACTTTATAGACGAGATTGGAAATGCGTGTCAGTTGAGCTTTACCTTATAGTTTCTAATTTGGTCAGTGGAGGTCAAGTACTAGTCAATCGCATGAAGTATGGTGCTCTAGGCAGACTGCAGGCCGACCCCAACCTTCCAAGATAGGATAGTAAATAGGTTCCTTATACATTAAAAATCTCAGCAGTTTCTATTTTTCTTTTGATATTGAAATTACTAACTGTCTTTGGTAGTTTCTTCGTTTTACACATCCGGACTAAGAACAAGCATTTGTTTTTAACCAAAATGTTTTTAACGGGCATCAACCCCGAGTGCATCATGCCCTATATAATTAGTGCATCATTGTTCGTAGATCGACAAGGAGCATTTGAATCAGGTTATTAAAACACAAGTATTCCTGTCTCTTGAAAATTGATTGAGTAATTTTGCTTATTAAATATTCATCAAACATAAATAAGCCCTACTTGATCTCGTCAGTAATTATTGTTTACTTTAATACGCGTGCCAGTCAGTCTGTGATTTCTGTGAACACTGGTGCGACCTTGCTTGCTTGAATACCGGACGCAACGGTTGCTGATATCTGGCTCCAATTATAACAATGCAGACCAAATTAGGCAAGGAGCAAGACTTGTTACGTCACTGTACATTATTGAACCAGAGATTTTTAAACGATTTGATATAAATTTACAAATTCGTAATTGCCTGAAAATCTTGTTACCAGGTAATCAGTATAGTCGAATAGGCAAATCTTTTGTTAACACAAAAATACAGTCGGCAATAATTAGAACTACAAAATACTAAGGCAATAATACCGACTTGTAACTAAAAACGATGGATGTTCCTGATATTAAATATTGTAGCCTAATCGGACTTATACACTAAAATAATTACTTGTTTGGTGTTTTGTAAATCTGATTGTGTTCAGTGTAGTGGGTTTTGCCGGCTATTCGAAAGCGAAAGCGAACCCCGTACCCCCGGCCATAGGCAGATGAGTACGCTCCAGTGGTTTTAGCCGGTAAGAGACCGGTACACGCCCTCGTCAAACCCCTGACGAGGGCAGTTCATGAGGATTTCCACTGGGATACAAAAAAAGCTTATCATATCTATATATTTTTTTCGTTTTATTAATACTTACATGATTAATAATTATCTGTCTTGGTTATAGGTTGTGGGGAAATGTAACCTCAATGAGTCGTGTGAGGTGTCGGGGACGCCCGGCAGCATCGTGCACACGCCTCCCCCGTCGTTGTTCAGCTGTTTCCACTGTGCTGTAAGTATACCAAGATACTGGTGCTCCTGTAATATTCATAGAACGAAAGAGCGACGAGCCTATTGGTCTAGTGGTTAGTGACCCTGACTGCTATACCGGGGGTCGTGGTTTCGATTCCCATCCAGGACAAATGTTTGTACGATGAGCACGATCGTTTTTCTGTGTCTGGGTGTAATTTATTTATTGTATGTATTTAGAAATATATAAGTATAAATATCTGTTGTCTAGTACTCATAGCACAAGTTACTCTTGTATACTCAATTTGAGACTAGATGGCGTTGTGGGAATGTTGTGAAATATCAATTATTATTTCTTTCATATCGATCATTGGTATAAGTTGCTAAATATTCAATACTTGTTAATGGTCTGTTTTGTTACCAATAAATTAAGATTTCAGTTTCAATGATTTGACGAATTATGTTATATTTTGCAGTTCCAAAATGGAATTAACTTCACACGGAAAGAAAAACGTCGGAAAGAAAATCACACGAATCATAAGGTATTGTGGCATTTAAATACTTTTGTTAAAACGAATAAGTTTAAAATTAAATAATATATTAGGTCGGGGAAAAAGTTTTTTAGCATAGTATGTATGAACTTGTAATAAAAGCTTTTTGGCTCTATAGTCCAGTCATTTGGTAGTTTTACCTGGAAAGTTTTCCGGGAGTTTTGAAAATTGGGTATTTTATAGATTTCGATATGCTCTTTTTGAATTTTAACTTTGCCACCTCGTACCACCGCCGCTCGCGCCGCCATTTTGAAAAAATGGCGCCCAAAAACGGTTTTTTGGGAATATCTCCTTTCCGACGCATTTTACGAAAAAAATGTTTTCTACAAAATTAAACTAGAAAAAATTTCCTACACTTTATGTCTTATTCATTTTTTCATAAAATCAATAGTTTTGGACGTACGAGCGCCGCAAAGTATTGTTCATTTGCACCACTACGAGTGTTTCGTATATTTTTCTTAACTGTTCTATTACTGCCGCCGGTTTTTAAGAAGTAGGTGTCAGGGTAATATGTCACTTTTGAATCGGGCCCTTTCTCTCGACTATAAACGAAACTTCAACGAAAAATTTGTTGGTAAAAGCTATATTAAGAGAAATATTTAGTTTAGACTGAATCATCAATGTAGGTTTATTGACGTACAGTGTTGATTATGTTCTTAGATCTATGGCTTCTTATACGGAAAATTGTTTTATTTGTGACAATTCACTTGAAAACCGGCGGCAGTAATGGAACATTTTAGAAAAATATACAAAAAACACGTGGTGGTGCAAATGAATAAGTAATACTTTGCGGTGCTCGTACATCCGAAACTATTGATTTTATGAAAAAGTGAATAAGACATAAAGTGTAGGAATTTTTTTCTAGTTTAATTTTGTAGAAATTATTTTTTTCGTAAAATGCCTCAGAAAGGAGATATTTCCAAAAAACCGTGTTTGGGCGCCATTTTTTCAAAATGGCGGCGCGAGCGGCGGTCGTACGAGGTGGCAAAGTTAAAATTCGAAAAGAGCATATCGAAATCTATAAAATACCCAATTTTCAAAACTCCCGGAAAACTTTCCAGGTAACCCCCTTATTTTCTACCAAATGACTGGACTACTAGTATTTGTATCTGGCTGGTTTTGATATAATTGAAAGTTGAAATTCCAAATTCTAATTTTATTAGAGAGAAAAAGATTTTATTACAAGTTCATACATACTATAATGCGAAAAGACTTTTTCCCCGACCTATACATTTAAAAGTACCGTATCATGAATATCTAGTCTCTCCTTAGATTGGTTTACGATGTTATTGAAAATACCAAACTGAATAAAAACGTGGTAGCATTCTACTTTCTTCCTATGGACCAGAACAAAACACTATTTCAATATTTCTTCTATCGCGGTTCTGTTGGAGAGATTTCTATAAAGATAAGCAAGTTCTTCATCTTATTCGTTATCTAGTGTTTCCTTCCTTTTTTTGTGTGTAGTACCTACATAAATTATTAAGTAAAGTGATAAGTTATTCTAATTATCATTATTATAGCTGTGACGGTCAAGTGTATGTGTGGTAGGACTTCGTCGATTATTCTTGATAAAGTCATGTAGAAGGATGGACGTGTATGTTAATCGTTTATATAGTCCGTTAACTAAATAATACTAAAACACAAGACACGTGACATTGAACTTGAACACCTTTATGTTAATGCCACTTCACTTAAGTGCAATGAATATTTGATATAAATTGACAAATGGACAAACACAACCTTATGTGTACAAACTTCATGCTTATTATGTACTAGCTGTTGCTCGCAACTTCGCCCGAGAGAATGTCGGTTATAGCTGCAAAAACATTACCCCCTTTTAGCGCAGTAGGGTTAAAAGTAGTCTGTGCGGTAATCCCGGTTGTCAACTAGCGCCAAGATAAATTTCAACAAAATTGCTTTAGCCGTTTGAGTGTGAGAGTGTTACAAACATCCTACCATGCATCCATATTACTCACAAACTTACGTGTTTATAATATTTGTGGGATGATTCATTAAAAAAAATTGCCTACATTATGGTATGTGTATTTTGAACAAATATTTAGTTTAAATACAAGTAGTCTAGGGTTTTCCCACTTTGCATAATATTTACTTTACGATGCCTGAATGCTCATTAAATATTTGGATCGCGGGCCAGGGCTGAAATTGTGTTGTTTTAGTAGAAAGTACTGTACGGCCTACCTATTTGTGGATTCGTACGTTTAGTGCGGATTAGTGGCGCTACGAAGACTATAAACAAATAGTTATTATATAGCAAACGACTAGAAAAAGAACAAAAGACTATCGTTAAGTTGAAGATAAATTAAGATTACGTTTAGTTATAAATTTAATCTTAGAGATGACATTTAAACTTCTAATACTTACTTTAATAGTGTGGCATTTAGCATCATACTAACTTTTACCCACGACTTCGCCCGCGCCAATAGCGGTTATACCTAGCTGTAAAACTAATAACTTATGACCTTTTTTGACATTACCCAATTCTTCTACATGGAACGCAATTATTTTATCATAAGGTTGCAACAACTATTGTTATATTTTAATTAATAGGTATACATATAC
The DNA here is from genome assembly GCA_941860345.1 of Chrysodeixis includens. Classification (NCBI taxonomy): domain Eukaryota; kingdom Metazoa; phylum Arthropoda; class Insecta; order Lepidoptera; family Noctuidae; genus Chrysodeixis; species Chrysodeixis includens. The sequence continues at coordinate 5,130,717 of OW796095.1, read as the reverse complement.
AAAAACTTAACAGGTGTTAGTATACTAAAACACTAAAACCTTCCTCGGGAAGCACTCTTCATTGGCGAAAAGAAAATGAAAATTGGTAGGTACCGTTATTTTCGAGTTTGTAGCGAACAGGCAAACAGAGAGCCAAGGCGGAGGACTTTGTTTTATAATGTGCAGCGATATAGTTTGATTATTTGAAAGTATGATTATAAATTTTATAATTAATACTAAGCGAGTTATTTTGAAATCGTTTCAATACTTGTAACGATTTTAAGTCTTCGAGTGCGTTCAATGAGTTTACACGCACCCGCGGCCTGCGGGTTTTATCAACAAAAACTCGTCGCCTGCTTTCGTGAAGTCAAGTGCTCTTCATGTGTAGACACAGTGTAATGACGAGTTAATAATAGTTTATGTTAAACGTTGGAAAACCCCTTTTAATAGAGTGTTTACTTAACTCTACTCATAGTACTAGTATGTTGAGAGTTATTTGCTCTACTGCCTTGAGCGCACATTTAATATTTGTATCAAATTAATTTGATTATTTGAGTATGAAGGTATTGAAAAAGATATCCAATTTGTGCCTAAATATTTAAAAAAGCGTGAATGTTACGAGCTTCAAAAATGTAGAGCATTTATGATTTAGGACACTTATTACGCAAAACTAGAGTGTTTCTATAAAAAAAACAATCTGCTTTAGTTATGCCTCACGTACAGATTTCAGTTAAAAACTATTTCCTACAATACAAACGTAATAATTATTAAGTCTATACGAATACGATAGGCAAATGAGGTTAACTATCCACTTAAAATGTATCTGTCTAGGACGGAACTCGTATTTAAAACGCGGAAGTACGCAAGCGGGTATGACGTTATTTTTATTGTCCTACGTCATTGCTGATAATGCGGCACGATTTGTATTTGTTACTGTGAAAGTAAGCTAAATAGTAGCACGAATATAATACAAGATAAAACAACACGGTTGTTTAGAAATCAGAGTTGAAAAAATGTAAACCAATCAGTGAACGTTTAAATTATACTTGTTTGTCCTTTGGATAAATTGCCTTCATAGATTTCAGGTAAAAAGTCAAATGTTTTAATTTGAATGTATTGTTCGTCACTTGTTTATACGGTGTAGAAACGTTTTGGCTATGGGTGCGCGGGCGCGGCGCGGGCGGTGAGTGACCGGCGCGCGCGCCCCTGAGCCGGCATCGCTACATCACTAAGCCCAACATTCCCGCCTCACGTTTCCACAGTCCAGGGAACTCTAACATTACAGTTTCCTTTCTATTTGTCTCAACTGCACGTGACGGAATAATTGAAGTTTATATTTATCTGATAGCACGAGCACTCAATACATTAGAATTGGTAAGTGCTTATGGGCACTCACTTTTTGTGACAAAAGTAAAGTTACTTTAGGTGAATTTTTGCATTTTAAAGAGAATGAATAATATTGGAAAAAAATGTATCTTTCTAGAAATCTTTGTTATTTACAGTAGGAGTTTGTTCAAGCTTGTTGGTGTATAAGAAAATCAATCAATGAGGTTCGGTAGATTATGAGCAAAATTAATATTCAAGTTGAATGAGAAAAAAGCAAAAAAAAAAACTCGAGTATCGTGTTTTTCTACACGTAGGACAGAGTTTTTGATACTTACTATTTACGCAGCATTGAAATATAAATATGTCCTTACTTAAGACATTCCCAAAATTGTTAAATTAATAAATAGTTTTTCTATGTTTCTATAATTTTGCTGACTTGTCTCTTCAATCTTTGCTGTAAATAAAAGAATTCCGCTCCAAATTATAATAAATGCATTAGATATCTTGTAACTAAGAAATCAAGTAATTTTATGAGTATTTTCACCTCTTTCAGTTTATTTTTTTCACACTCTTCTATTTTCTTTTCTTTTAAATAAACTTCTTGATTTTTTGAAAACCTATTTTTTTCTCTCATATTTGATTTGTTTTTTTAGGTCACGTTAATTTGAATTATTTATACTTACACATCAATATTCGGTGAAAGTGATTGACATGTATGAAAGCGGATTACTAAATAATTTGTTTTCACAATATCAATTTAAATATTATCTACTACTGCCACCTATCTATTGTATTTTGTTTATATGGAATTATTGTTTTGTGCATAAACAAGCAGGCAGTTCTATAATAATTCTAATTAGTTAAGAGTAATACTCTTTTTACCATTAAAAAGGAACTAATAAATAGGTAAATATGTTACAATTTAGTGGCGTCTTGAAAAATATAAATAATTTTATTTAAATTTATTAAAATACTGACGAGAACTATCCAGAAAGAAATGCGACATGGCCAGCTCGTGCGTGATAAATAGACTCTTTAAATCCGAAAAACAACAATGATTTTCTATGTTTTAATTTGTTCATCTTGAATGATACACAACGTAAATTCTAATTTTCATATAAAACCGTTATTTTCTGACAAAATTCTGATAACAGTCAAATGAGTGTGTTTCAGCCCTTAGTCTTTGCTACCTAAGTATTCATTTCCATTTTGCACGTCGTTTGCGCCCGGTCAAAGGGTGTTTGACTACTCGCCCGGACTGCTACAGGGTGATGCACTCGCGTCACATGCCTCTAGTCTGTCGACGTATTACATTTACATTCGTCGTCCCTCGAGACCGTGACGGACTTTCATTACAAATGGAATGTTACATTAAATATTTATCAGTCTTAGTTATAGATGAAAGCTGATGTATCCTGATTGACCTGTCTTTGTAAGGAGACCTTTTGGTCGTTGTTCCATGACATTTAGTATTCTTGGAGGACGTTTTGGTGAATTACCTGCGAGCCTTGTTAGTTCTTTATGGAAGATGTTAACGTACGTGTTTCTGAATTCCTTTGTAGATACTTAAGTACGTTTAGTTCATTTTATAGGTGGTGAAGAAATTGTATGGATAGTCTTAAAAAGTATTATGTAATTATACTTCTTTGTAAATCTCCTTCTAAAGTTTTATTATACATTCTTACAGTCTTTTGTGTATGAGACATCCCTTGATCTAATAAAAGACGCTTGAAAAAGTACAACATTCATGAGATTTATATTTTTATCTGGCACGTTGTAGGTAATATTATAAATACTAAAACAGACTTTCCCTCGCTCTTACCTACTGTTTTCACCTGCTATGCTAAGTTGTGACAAACAATTTTGCCGATGTATATTTCTCGCATTTTTATACGTTATAAAAAATGTGTAGGTACTCTCTCGTGCACAGCTCACGTGTGATCGCACGGAAGAAAATAAACATGTTTAATGTATCTTTACTTGAGATTCATGATATTTTAATGTCACTTGACAATACCCACAACATATAAAAGTATACCGTTTCGGTTTCGCCAAAAAAAGCCGCACGTTTTATTGAAATGTTTACGTGAAATTCTACGAGAGAATAATGTAAATATTACATGTAAATGTCGGAATAGTTGTGTACATTATATCAAAGAAAAGTAAATGTCATCATTCTTAGAGCCAGTGTTAAAAATACTGCATTTGGCATACAGTGAAATAAGTAAATTACGAAACATCTCTTGTTGACTTGAAACATTAAAAGTTCAAAGAAAGAATAATATTTAACATATAAATATGTACGTAGGTGTGTTACCGGTTGAGTCTGTGAAAATAGTGAACTTTATTACATTTCTTACTCAAAAAAATGAGACAGTGTCGAAGTACGATACTACGAATACGAAAATTCCAAATACATACCGTAGGTTTTACTTGAAAGGGCATCGAACATACGATAGTCCCTTCAAACTCTAACTTTTATTTTTGTGATTATTTGTAATGAGTAAGATTTTTTGTTAATTGGTCACATCTTAAAAAATAATTAAAGACCATCCTACCTACATATTTTATTCTTCGCATAACAAATGACTGCAGGTACAAACCTCATGTTATTCCAAAATCGTACGATACAATTTATTTATTTTGTCGTCTGCGTTTTTTAGGCCTTGCCGAAACACTTCATTGTAATTTACAACGAAATTGATTAGAATAAAAAGGAAAACTCTGTATCCTCATACATTAATAGTAAGTGTGGGGGTCACGTGGATGTGGCCGCTTTTTCTCAAAGATAGTGGGGGGATCGAAATTCTGTCACTTGCGGGAAACACGTGTTTCGAACCTATTACAATATCTCAGGTAAAATATTTAAACATTTCGTGTTGATTAGTTACTCGTGCTTAAATTATTTTTACTTTCAACGAGAATTTATTAGTTATTGTTTACACTTTAAGTACATACTATTTTAAATTTTCATGATAATTCTTTTGAAGTATGTATTATGGTATTCTTGTTCTATTATACAGATTTTTAACGTGAAAAGATATCAAGTAATTTAGATAGCTTTTATAACTTATACTTAGTCTGGCCATAAATACTGTTACACTTAATTATAAAAAAATATTACATTTGAATTTCGAATCTGTCATTTTTATACGATTGTTCATTGTGTTTTCTCATTTTGGCGCCAATACATTGTAAAATATTTTGCGATATTAAAATGGTGTGGGGTGATAAAGAGAACCGAATCGCTGTGATAGCATTACACAAAGTAGGTATGGAGCCAAATGCAATTTTTAAAACTCTCCATACACTTGGTATTAGTAAAATGTTTGTGTACCGGGCTATTAATAGGTACAATGAGACCTCCTCTGTTTGTGACAGAAAAAGATCTGGCCGTCCACGTAGTGTTCGTACGAAAAAGGTGGTCAAAGCAGTAAGGGAAAGAATTCGAAGAAATCCTGTCCGAAAGCAAAAGATTTTATCTCGGGAAATGAAGATAGCACCTAGAACCATGTCGCGTATTTTAAAAGATGACTTAGGACTTGCAGCCTATAAGAGACGCACTGGCCATTTCTTAACTGATAATTTAAAGAAGAATAGGGTGGTAAAATCGAAACAACTACTGAAGCGGTACGCAAAGGGAGGTCACAGAAAAATTTTGTTTACGGATGAGAAAATTTTTACAATTGAGCAACATTTTAACAAACAAAATGACCGTATTTATGCTCAAAGCTCTAAGGAAGCTTCCCAATTAGTCGACAGAGTGCAACGTGGACATTATCCGACTTCAGTGATGGTTTGGTGGGGTGTTAGCTATGAAGGAGTGACTGAGCCATATTTTTGTGAAAAAGGTATCAAAACATCGGCACAAGTGTATCAAGATACCATTCTTGAGAAGGTAGTTAAGCCCCTTAACATCACCATGTTCAATAACCAAGTATGGTCCTTCCAGCAAGACTCGGCGCCGGGTCATAAAGCTCGGTCCACGCAGTCTTGGTTGGAATCGAACGTTTCGGACTTCATCAGAGCTGAAGACTGGCCGTCGTCTAGTCCCGATCTTAATCCGCTGGATTATGATTTGTGGTCAGTTTTAGAGAGTACAGCTTGCTCTAAACGCCATGATAATTTGGAGTCCCTAAAACAATCTATACGATTGGCAGTGAAGAATTTTCCCATGGAAAGAGTGCGTGCTTCTATTGATAACTGGCCTCATCGTTTAAAGGACTGTATTGCAGCCAATGGAGACCACTTCGAATAAGCTTTTTATATTTTTAATTGTTTTATATTTATGTATTAAACTGACACACTGTAAAAGTAATAAATGTTATTTGCAGTTAACAATTTTCTTTTTTCTTTATTACAATATTTATGGCAAGACTAGGTATTTAACCGACTTCAAAAAGGAGGAGGTGTTTTAATTTGACCGAATATAAGTTTTTTTTATAATGTTCACTAGTTAATCGAAATCGTAACTTATTTTGATTATTATTTACTGACGATTTTTCTTCGGATTCATATTCGTGTTGAACAGGGTATTTTGACTAAATATCCGTTTTGTATTGTAAAATGTGCCTCTTGTATACTAATAAAAATTACGTGCCATTTTTATTTTCTTTTCACGATATGGAAGTAACGAAATCGTACTTAGATGTAGTGAATTAACGTTTGGGAGATAAGTGCTTAAAGATATTTACTTTTCAATCTTAGTTTACATCCTCATTGCTTTACTTATAATAATAATGACCATTAAAAATTATTATCTTAAATGTTTATTTATATTATGTACCTATAAGCAGGTAGTTTTAATAAGAGGTATATTGTACTGTCTCGTGGCATTGTTACACCTCAAAAATAATCAAAATACCAAATGAACGTGATTGCCCTTTTAATTAATCTAAGTTTAGGGCCGTGATTCATACTTTGTTTTTGTACTGACATTCGAATTCAATTATTCAAAACACAATTAATTTAATTCTTTGTTTTTCACATTCTGAAACGATTACGTGTTTGAATGTTGTGAATCAATCTTAGATATTTAAATGTGTAGAGATAGGATCTTAATTATAGGCAATGGACTAGCCTACCTTACAATGATGAATTGTAGTATTTTATAATATGCGACGTAATTATTATAATCTTTCTATTAAAGACATACAATAAATGTATTTCATAACCCTTTTATGTACAGTCACGAGTAAAAATATGTATAGGTATAGGTACGAACAAACAGTTGCAGTACGTTTCTTATGTGAAATTTCAAGAGCAGTTATGGACAATTCCTGATATTGTAAAGTAAACCTAAAATGTTTGGTTTGAAAGAAAATTTTACGATTTCGTAAATTATTTGACTAAGACTTAAAATTCAATTGTTTGGTCGTGTCAGTCGTGTGTACATTTATTTGCTCGTGACTGTACCTATAAATATTTGTCAAGTATCAACTAGGAACAAGGTCTAAGCTACCGTAAATAATGACCCATAGCCGAGATTCTCGAGATTTTATTTAAGTCACCTAGCTTATTATCTAGCTAGTCTACCTACAGCTAGCCAAAGAGAAGGATAATAAATTAGTCTAGTTAGTCTAATCCTTCTTATAAAATTTCGTGGGACAATTAATTTGCGTCGAAAATATGCAATATATATTATCATGCAAACGTAGCGATAGGCTGGCGTTTCCTTAGTTATTAAATATGTATCAATAAGGTTATGAATTATTAACTTCCTAGACATAGAACTGAAAATATATTATCAGTTGTCGAAAAAAAATACAAGTAGAGAATGATACATAACATCCGCTCCAATTTATGCAATAACGTCACAATAGCAAAAAGTTTATAATTGCTTGCATATATCACGTATACATAATGTATTTAAAGGCATTTCATTAATAATATGACGTACACGGTACGAAAAATCAATTATTTGCTTATTTTGTCTTTTTTCAAAAGGAGCTAAAAACAGGAATGCTTTCTATTTAAAAATTGTTGCTTCGACATCATTAAATAGTTCTTTTAATTCCAACTTAAATTGTTATCCTTACGTCTGTAGGATTTATATATTTTGTTCTATAAAAAAAATGATTATAATCACACCTTTTTTCCCCAGACGTTCTATCAGTGGTGCTCTTGTAGTAATTAATTATAAGTAATAAAGCTTGCATTTCGTGATCTTATCTACAAACACTTTGAACAACAAAAAGTCCAAGAGTTACCTCGTTAACTTTACATCGCCTGGTTTTATAAATTAATTCGTAGTTGAAACGCGTGTCAGTTAAACTTCTTTTTTTCCTTGTCAATCTTCCGCTAAGTATTCTTAATAAATACGATCTCATAATACGTAAAACGACTTTAAGTAAGTTAGTAAAATTGATTCAATATAGTAGATGAATTTAAATTAATAAAACACCTGGCTAGTAACCTCATTCCGAATATGCGAACAATAAAATTGTCAGTACCTATGTGTAGGGTATTTCGAGTCAGATAAGCAGGCAGGAGGCAGCGCGCTGCCGGCGATGGCAGAGGTCAGTATTGACGTCAATGGTGTCACGTGACCGCATTGTACGAGCGCGGTACCTACCGGGCGTAGCTGCGCGCGCGCCGCATTGCTGGCTGGCGCGCCTCTGTGCGCAACCGTGCTTTGCGACCTCCTTGTAGCTTTACTATACTATATGTATATAGTTATGTAGCAATGTAGATATCTTTGTATGAATTTGATCGGAGATCGGTATTGTAGAGCTTGGCTGTGCAGTTTTACAGATAACTTAAGTGTAGGAGATCTCAATTATTGACGTCAAACGCAAATTTTCGAATTCTTATGTATGTTAATCTGGGTGCAAGATATTAACGTCTTGATTACTTTTAAAACTAGCTAACATTTTTAGGAATCCAGTATTCAAACAAGTTATCAAATTATTCTAAAAATAACCCGATCTTTTAAGATTATCATCGATTTTGCGAACTCTACCTAATACATGCATAATTATTGTCCTTGCTATATGCTTTGCTATCATTCAGTATAGGTGCACTAGTACAAAATACTTGGTAAACAATGTACGGCAAATTATTATTAACGAACTAAGCCCTGCGGTTTGACCCGAATATTTCTCGTACCTCTGAAAACACATACGGATACTAATAAGGATAAAGTATGTAAGTATAAGTACAAATATAGCCTCTGATACGTCGTTGAATGTCACATTTTAGCTGTAAAAGGATGCTTCAAATCAGTTTAGATGCGTAACAATATTCGCATTAATATTAGGACAGACTAAAAGGACAACAAGAACCTTGTATTATAATATTAGTTGTATGTAGAGATAGGGAGCGACCTTACCTAATAAGTAACTGTAGATTATGCACGTGCACGTGATAACACTGCATTCTATTCATAGCTTTTTAATGTAATAGTCTTTTGTGATACCAATAAAGCCAGAATAATTACTTCATTAGAACACGTGTGGAAAGGAAACAGGAGACCCATAATGTTAATTTTTAGGGTAGCTTATATTCTATTTGTTGCAATAAAAATAAATATACAAGTAAATGTTGAGGAATAATAACTTATTTACCTATATGAGGTAGAGCACAGTGGCGGTAGAGTCACATAGTTTTTCGCTTTGTGAAAGGCAGATCAACAGAAATAAGTATATTCATGTGATACAGTCAAAGCCTTTATTTATTAATAGCAACAAAAGTGAAAAATATCTATAGCTTAAAAACCATACTATTAGTAGGTTGTGGTTGCTTTTGGTTAACCAATCATAGTTGACGTGTAGAGCAAATGTGAGTTAGTCTAGAATATGTGAACCTCCCACAAATCTATTTAAACAAGGAACAAAGATAAACGGCGATAGTTAAGAAATTCGTCATGATCTGGCCTGCATGATATGTCACTAATTAACTTGGCACTTCATTAGGCCTCTAAGTCTTGACAGCGTTTGATTATTACATTATTATATTACATGATATAATGTTATATAATAAGGTAATTATAGTTAGGTACTTAACATAGATATTATAAATGTAATTAATACCTTTTATATTTTTCATTACTATGATTGTAAAATGTCCACATTTACAACACAAAAAAAAATATTTGCATGTTATATTCCTAACTAAGTGTTCTGATCTATATAAATATTTTAAGACCAACATTTGTACTAAAATAACTACCGAATGGTCTCTTGTACATAATAAACGCCAGCGAGGCAGACCCAGGCAGATGGCGAGATGACCTGGATTCATTTCTACCAAACTGGTCAACCGTGGCTCTTGAGAGAGGCAAGTGGAAGAAGAGTAGGGAGGCCTTTGCCCAGCAGTGGGACATCTCAGGCTAGTAATAATAATAATAATTTGTACTTACAACACTTAAGGCAAATAAATGATTTGATTTGATTTGATTTATAAGTGATTGAACCGTTTCCTTTTTCTACGGCAATGATTTAAGTGCGGATGTACGTAATCGAACGAAAAAATTATGAGTAATGATTGGAAATATAAAAAGTATACGAAAAACTAAGTCGAATTCGATCAGCTCACAGGTCAAGGAGGTAATAAAAATACTTAATTTCAAATTGTTCTTATTAATTGATTTATGACAGGTAGGTATATTATTGAAAGGCGTTTTTTGATTAAATTACTTTAGTAAATAAAAAGTACAGTACCGGATTCTCACACAGAATGTTTTAATACTAGATTCTTAAAAAAAATACCTGTCAAAGTGTTAAAAAAAAATGTAAGTGCTATCGATATTACTGTCAACCTTGTCACGTTTAAGACATAAGTAGATTAAATTTGTAGTGCTCTTCAATTGCTTACGTAAATAGAAAATGAATAATCATGATAATTACAGTATTTTGCATTTTCTATTTTTATTGTACAATTAACAGTAAACTCATTGTCTGAGTAAACAACAATGCATACGGAATTTAGGCGCCATTACGTCAGACTTTGAAGTATGCAGTTGCTAAGATGCAAAGTACAGATTGCGACTATTGCCAGTAAGGAATTTGCTAATTGCTAAATACTTGCTAAGTCCTAGTTTGATTCTACTACAATTTAGTCTAGAAGATAAAAATAAATAGATATTTAAGTAATCAATTCGTTACAGTTCTTAGTCAAGGGGTTAAGTTTCGAAACATGAATCATAGCTACTTAAATTGTAAAGATATTTTTTTTTCATTGCCATTCACAATTTTTTGTTCGTGAAACATTTTTTTTCTTTTATAACGAAAGTAATAAGTAATGATTATAAAACACAACAAACATTAATTTATTTTAACCTTTTCGTTTCTTTTTTTGTGATATTTATCACCTTTTAAGTTTTTACAAATGTTTTAATTAAATTATTGCGCACTACATTGAATATTAATTATATAACAGTATTTTTTACTCAGGTAAACGTAAACACGCCGATCAAATATCGGATTATTGTTCTTTTACAATAAAAAAGAATTACAGATGTGTTTTCGCATGTTCAAAACAGGTTCGTACTAAAAAAATAACATCGGTATTAATTGTTTTTCACAGTTTTTTTAATTGTTGCGATAATGTCAATATTGTTTATGTATTGGCGTTAGACGTTTTTTTATTTAGTTGATCGTTACATGATACATATTATTATTCGTTGGTTAAGGTTTTGTGCTTATAAGTGGGAAGTATATGGGTTTTAATTGTTCTAATTCAGTTACAAAAGTTTACATTTTACATACATGTATGTACTTACACTACCTACAACTTACGTGTAAATAGTAATATTGAAGGTTTATTCTGGAGAATTCGGTACAAAATAAGGCATAATTTGATACCATAAAAACATTATAGCTGTTTAATAATCTTCGTAAATCGTGCATACATTTTACTAATAAAGTTTCTACTTTACATGAGCAATATTCCAAGCTCCATTCCAAACTCAAGTAAACAGTTATAAAACTGTAACAGGACATTTTATTTTAGCTTACTTAACTAGATGGCGCTAGTGTCTCTTTCCGATTGGATAGAGTATGATACCAGTCGCGGAAAAAAGCTTTTCTAAGAAAATATTGTTTGTTATTTACAAGCTAAGAGACTCATGATTCTATATTAAAACTCAGTAAGGATTTGAGGCAATTTTTACTAAAATATACGAAAATTTTATACCACGTTTAAAGATTTCTCCTATTTGCAGTAAATATTCTAACCTAAACCTAAATAATACCTAACTACTTTAACATCGTGTCATTAAAAGTCAATTATTATAAAATAATAAATATTATTTATTGCTTCTTAGAGCAGTAAACGCTGATATTTTGCAGGCGCACGTGAATTCTGTTGAGAGCGCCTTCAAGTATCGGCTACGCAACATTGTTTCAAATGTAGCATTGATTTATTTCAGCCTAGGCGCACCGGCATTTACGCCTGAAAGAACACACGCTAAGTAGTCTACTTACTTAGATTAGTAATATTTGATGATGAACAGAATATGAATAATGTAATGTAACGGATAATTAATTTGGGAAATTGCACCAGATTTGTTATTGTATCATAATTTTTCCTCGAACTGATTTCGAACTTTTATTCTTATGGGTTTTCTCTTTTTTTATTTTGTCATAAAACATGATACTCGTCACGTTTCCTTATGCAATTACCTATGACAAAGTTTCCCCGTACGTAAGTAACAAAACAAGTTTGTTTATCTTCAAAATTCATTCAACGCGGATGGTTAGTTCCAGAAAATATTTATGAATTCGAAAAAGTTTCACGGATTCAAATCATTGTTGTGAGGCAGTCAATCAATTAGATGTTTATGCCCCCCGTGAACGACATTGACCTTTGTTTAAAATGTGTAAATATTTTTTGTCTAAGATTTTGACGTGTTGTCGTCTTAATTTTAATTTTTCATTTGTTTTTGGCCAGCAATATTTTTTGTTTTATATTAGTCTTCATGGTATTGTAGTATTTCTATTAAAGGAAAGGTCCGTTAATTTTATACCATAGCTTAAGATTCCGGGATACATGTCTACTTTTTCCAGTGGAGGAAGTCCAGGGATAAACATTTTGCGAAGGAAAAAGACGTATGAAAGTTGAAAATAATGCGCTGACGTAGACTTACCATGTACTGGATAGATTCCAAATGTAGACAAACAATATATTCAGCCTATGACCAGCGGGGTTTTGCCAACACCGTTTTGAATATAATAGGTCGATAGTAACAATAATTAGATAACAAGATTTTCCTTAAGACATTCTTAGCAAGTTTGCACTTTTGGGATAATTACAGTTTCTACGAAGTTATCTCTTACGTTTAGTACCTTTGGAGTTTCCATAACTTATATGACGTCTTTTCTCCGCAAAGATGTTGAATACTCGTACGTACCTATTCAGATTTCTGTAGGAGTGTGTTCCTCTACAAAGTATTTGGATTTATTACTTTCCATACTTTGTCAAATAATTATAGCAGTTCTTCATCGAAGTATCCTAACGGTTTATAAAATTGGTACCTACGATTCTCTATACAATTCCGCGCGTTTGTTATAATAGTCCAGTCATTTGGTAGTTTTACCTGGAAAGTTTTCCGGGAGTTTTGAAAATTGGGTATTTTATAGATTTCGATATGCTCTTTTCGAATTTTAACTTTGCCACCTCGTACCACCGCCGCTCGCGCCGCCATTTTGAAAAAATGGCGCCCAAAAAACGGTTTTTTGGGAATATCTCTTTTCCGACGCATTTTACGAAAAAAAAGTTTTCTACAAAATTAAACTAGAAAAAAATTCCTACACTTTATGTCTTATTCACTTTTTCATAAAATCAATAGTTTTGAACGTACGAGCGCCACAAAGTATTGTTCATTTGCACCACTACGAGTGTTTCGTATATTTTTCTTAACTGTTCTATTACTGCCGCCGGTTTTTAAGAAGTAGGTGTCAGGGTAATATGTCACTTTTAAATCGGGCCCTTTCTCTCGACTATGAACGTAACTTCAACGAAAAATTTGTTGGTAGAAGCTATATTAGGAGAAATATTTAGTTTAGACTGAATCATCAATGTACGTTTATTGACGTACAGTGTTGATTATGTTCTTAGATCTATGGCTTCTTATACGGAAAATTGTTTTATTTGTGACAATTTACTTGAAAACCGGCGGCAGTAATGGAACATTTTAGAAAAATATACAAAAAACACGTGGTGGTGCAGATGAATAAGTAATACTTTGCGGTGCTCGTACATCCAAAACTATTAATTTTATGAAAAAGTGAATAAGACATAAAGTGTAGGAATTTTTTTCTAGTTTAATTTTGTAGAAAACATTTTTTTCGTAAAATGCCTCAGAAAGGAGATATTCCCAAAAAACCGTTTTTGGGCGCCATTTTTTCAAAATGGCGGCGCGAGCGGCGGTCGTACGAGGTGGCAAAGTTAAAATTCGAAAAGAGCATATCCAAATCTATAAAATACCCAATTTTCAAAACTTCCGGAAAACTTTCCAGGTAACCCCCTTATTTTCTACCAAATGACTGGACTATAAGGGTGAAAGCTCCATGATATCTAACTAATAAATTGTCAGGGATTCATGAAATTTCTTTTCACTATTGCTATTTATGTAACATACAAAAAAAATATGCATATTGCAAAATACGTATTTTCGAAAGTATCGCCATTCCTATTGTTTTATGTTAACTCAATAACTGAAAATTATGAAAACAATATACGCATACGCAGTTGTTATTATGAATAATATCATTTACTTAAATCTGATATTTGATTCGTATTCTCATCAACATTGACGTCAATGATTCTATGACTCACACGTACTAATAAGTTTAGATTCTAATTTATTATTTTTTGTTTGTATTAACAGTATCATGTAATGACTGGCTTTGTATATCGGTCAATTACGCTAAGAAAGTCTCTAGTAATGTTACCTAAATATAACTACATATTCTTGAAATTTTAACTTAAAAAAAAATCGAATTGCTTTTTAAAATTATGCTTTTGCATGAGGATAAAGGCGTATAGTTTGATGAGGAATCAGTTTTATCAAAGAGGAAATTCTAATTGTAGCGTCTATTGTCTTCACGTACAATATCGTAGAACCTTATAGACTGCAGTCAAGAATACTTACACATATAATATTACATCATGAGCAGTTATAAATTGCTTAATTTATGCGCATAACGGTAACCTCATTAAAATAATATACCGTTACTTAAAACAATATTCGTAATAAACTAGTAAAATATTGTCAACAAGTTACACAAACAAACATTTTATTTCGTTACCAATTAGTCATAATTAAGAATCCGGTCATCAAATCGATTCAAAATGTAAATCGATTAGGGCTAGGTACATGTTAGCGACGTGCCCTGCCCGGAGTCACGTAGGCCTTAGGACATGCAGCCGGAGGCGCGTGCCCTAACTTAATTGCCCTACGATTTATGCAACACTGAAGCAAGATTTTACTTATTTACCTAGATAAGCTCATGAATATCAAGTGGCGCAGTACTGTATAAAACTAGCATAATAAGTGCTCATACAAAATATGCAATATGATAATACAATTGTCTGTCTTTATGTTTGAGTCGGTTGCGGAAAATTTGTAACTAACTGTCCCCGCGACTTTGGCCGCTTGCTTTAGTTTTATTGCTTATTTTTCGCGTTGAACCTGAATCTTTTATAAGATAAAATATCTAATTATATTACACACCACAAACCAAGGTGAATATCTTAAGTGAAATCTGAGTAAGGCCTTTGTTGCCAATCAGCCCGTTTGAACAATCAAAAACTCTTATCTTCTTTATTGTTACCTATAGGGAAAACAGTTCTAAGAAAATGGGAATAACATTTCTATGGTTTTACCTTATTCCCCTTTTATGTATGTAAAAGTATGGTCAAAGGATATTTCCCTGAATAAGATAAAGAGTTTCAGGCTTAAAGTGCTTCTTGTGGATGGATGAATGGATCTGTATGTAATTTTAACGCAATACGTGTAATCCTGTTGCAATACTCGGAAAACAAGCCAGATATTATACTCGTAGCTGGTATTCCCGGAATGTTTTACTTTTTCAGAATTGTTTTTGAGATATTTTTGCTGTGTACTAGGAGAATTATATAAATAAATCACTGGAAGAGTGTATGTATTGACGTGTTCGCAATAGTATTTATCTTGATCAATGTTTTATGAATCCACTACGTGAATGGAAGAGGATCTATATCTTCTGGGACTCATTTACTGATTTAGCTACCATATTTATTTTGTTTCTATTTCCCACTTTAATACTCTCACATCATAGAGACATTAAAAAAAAGGCATTCAAACTGAAGCATCATACTACATTTGTCTAGAGAAGTTCATGCATCGAGAATAAGATCGAGAATTCATACTAATTGGTTATGCATATGTTATGAGTGGCTGTCGAAAGCGTTCGTAATTCTGAGTTTGTAACAGTATTTAAAAATGCAGTTTCGCTTAATTATTACATAAAACTGTCCTTCGTCTATAATACGTCACATAAGATAATGACGAATAATGGCATCAATTTTGTTTGCGGTTATTAATTTATTGCCGATGGACATTAGGGCCAGTGTGATTTTATGATTGCTGTTCCCATTAACCGGTGATAGCGATATTTTTATAACTAATTTGCTCGAGCGTACGTGACAAAACCCAAGTGTGTCAGCTCATTAATTTGAGGAGGCGGGACTTGATCCATTCTTAATGGGTTATTAATAATATACTCAGAATTTCGTATTAAGATTTTCCTCGTCTTTTATGTGTGATATGCAGAACATTTTAGCGTGACAGATAAGGGAAACGTGCGACTACGATTTCCCCAGTGTCGCTTTTACAATTACGCTTCGATTATGAAATTATTGTAATCGCAGGGTAATTATCGCGACAAATCACGCTAAAACTTGAATCCTATGACGTGCTTTGTGACGTACTAGTTTGATTGCTGCGCTGTTAAGTATCCAGCTGTCTAAAGATTGTAGCTATAGTAGTATAGAACATTCGTTGCGTCGTTAAACTAATATATTCTTGAGTAAAAGGGCCATTACTGTTTACGACCCTAGACGCAATAGTTTTATGATTTTTCGTCCTGCCTCAGACAATGGGATATTGATGAGTCCCGATCTATCCCAATGGATAATTTATCTCGGGAGTGTAGGGCAAAGGGCAATGCACCATCATCGGAGATCGCGTTAAAGATGCAGACGCCTCGGGGTAAACGCACTTCTGATCTATGCATTATTCACTCGATGTATTATTGATCGTCGAATGGACTGTGTTTGCTTTCATCAACGTTGACAGTCCCTTTTGCAAATTACGTGCGCATGTCACCGAGGAGGAAAAACTTCTACGAAAAATATCTCAAGTTATGAACGGAACTTTCACGTTTCGTGCAGCGTGATAGGGCGAAAGTTGATGATATTTTGGAACCCATTATCGAGATTTATTTTTGCTAGTAATTTATCAACCAGCATAAATAATGCTAGTTTAAAATTGGTAGGTTGGTTGGTCTAATGCTGGTTTTTGTTCTGCTTTAAATGAGCTTCCTTTCCAGCGCTTAGCTGAAACAGGAAATAAAAAAAAACTCTTTCAACTCATCTACAAGGAAAATGTATATTGACGTAAATTTTCAGAAACTTAATGAATGCCTAAAGTTTTTAAATTGTTTTCAGGTGAACTGCTGACGAATATGTATAATTCACTCGTATATTTCTTGGCGACGGGATAATAAATAAAGAATACCTCACTTACAAGGAACATACATATATCTACATGAATATGATCAGTATTATAATCGGCCATGTTTGATGTCATTCACATCTATAACAGATGCATCGAAATTGATTCAATTTTTGCTAGAGTTAGCTGCGGTCAATCGTTCAGCGATCCGCAAGCCGCGTCATATTTTCTGATATGAAATCTTCATAAATGTTTAGGTCAACGGCGAAGGAAGCGGTTGTGACGTACTTTGTAAATAGTTCATGACTTGAGGTAATACGTCGCACCTTACTTCATTCAGTTTTCAGATGTTTCGTCTAACTTATTCTAAAATGAAGTATCTCGATTTCTTACAATTTTCTTAGGAATATTTCTTATGTAAGTACACACATCTTGTATGTATGTTTTCTAGGTATACGTAGGTGGATACGATAATCCTGTTTCAGTAATATTCATCAAAATGAAAATTAGTTTCATAGTTATCCATAAAATGTTCCTGCGGAACCATTTCCCGTGTTCCACGAAATATATTAGCTTGTTATTTGCTGAATTTCAATCAACATAAAATATTAGAATGTACCTGTGTACGTCACTGCTGATTTATTATTGCCGAAAATTTGTGTTTTCAATATTGTGCTTGTTTGTTTGTGGCGTTTAAGGGTTGGGTGCTTAGACCTTTTATTTTTTTATAGGTACCAACTTGTTTTTATACTCGTGTCCAGTAATAATAGCTAATGAAAAGGGATTATTTCACAACAACCGAGTCAACCGGTTTGAACCCCATGTCCAAGTTTCAGTTCCCTTCATTTCACAAAGGGTTGTTCTTAAAACTAGCCTCGAAGCTTTTATAAATCTGGTTGACGACAAATTGACCTTAATCCGTCAGTCGCAGCTGGGCACTCGTGTTACCCTATCGATCTGCCCCACCCCGTCCCGAACTCATTTGCTTTATGCAGTTTGCCATTGAAAACCTATTTTCGGACGGTCAATTGGATAACACAAGTTATAAAAGCTTTTTTCTCGAAACCAAACAAAGTGTTATCAAGCGACAAGTTAAAATAAAAAAGTAAGTTGCCATATCTTAACCATCCGTGTAGTTTTAAAACTCAGTCGTAAGTAGACAGAACTTAGCCGACCTAAAAGATAAGATAAATCACGTTTCTATCATTGCTCAACCATAACCACACTGCATTAAAATGATGTAACTATAGTGCTTGTACACGTTGCTACGCGCGGGCGCGGGCGCGTGCGCGGGCGCGGGAGACGTGGCGGGCTCGTGTTCACATTAAACGCCAGGCGTTCGCGCGATCGTGACGTATTTCAGAGGTTGTAAACATGGACGACGATCTTTTATTTTTAACCGAAAATTCATACCTAAAGTGGGAGATGCTAAAAATTAGAATTGGTGTGCACGAAATTAATAAAGAAAGAGAACGGTATGGTGAATTTCATACTTTATATGGTATTTTGAGGGAACATCCTTCAAGATTTCTCTTCTGTACTGAATGACATGATAAAAACGCGCTATCGCATCTAGCGACAAATTCAAACTGGTTGAACTGACCTGACGTCGCGAGTGAAACGCGCGCGCCGCCGCTAGTTCGACGTGAACACACACACAGGTCTCAAGCGTTTGAAATTGTCGCGAGCTCGCCGCGCGCGCCAGTCGCTAGTTAGCCCGCTAGTTGGACCGCACGTGCGTTTTAAACGTGAACACTCGGAAGCACCTCATATGTTTGATATTTCGTGACATCGCCCGCCACCGCGCCCGCGAGTCAACGTGTACAAGCACATAGAATCAGATAATAAAAGGCACTAACTACAAATTATCTAATTATAAGCTGATTTAGTCGATGCAAACGGTACCGTGTAAGTTGCATTACACTGCCACTTATGATTGCTTACTTATGAGACCATAGCCATATGGCCCAGCAATGTAACATAACTTTCGTCTTTCTCATACCGCTTTTATATAGAGATAGACGTTGTAGAGAAATTGTAGATTGCAACTGCAATCACGGGTAAGTTTGATAGTTCTATGAGGGGATGACACGGGTCAGGGTTTGACATGATCACCTATCTGTTCTGAGCACACACGTGCACATATTACATAATTTAATTGGCAATTATTTATAGACCAGGAAACAATCTGTCTCTATACTTCTAAGTCAGCTGGTTAAAGCTAGATAAAGGTAACCAGAATAGGTGATTTACGATTTGTGCGTCATACAAATTAGTCAGAATTGCAAAAAAGGTTCGAAATAGACAATGATTTCGGGCATTCGAGGAAAGGCCGGTTTAGTTAATTGTAACATTTTGAAAGTGTAATCACGGAATAAACAGCTGAATGGAATATTATTATCAAGTGTGAACGAACCATTGATGTCGCCCCTCCCGATACTTTTCCAACATGTAAATAAGTTTTTTGCTCTTTCCTTAGAAGATAAACCCACAGACAGCGGGTACTATTTTAGAACAAATCAGAGCCACGAGGTGGTCATGTAACGTTGAGTGAAAATGAGTGATCGTTAACCAATTGAGGTTAAACATGGGTTAAATCATAATTGGGCGTGACAGGCTCTCAGTTTTAATATAAAGCGATGCGTCGGACATCACCGCGGCACGGCTTTGGCGCGTGCACATTGAAGGCGCGCCGCACACACGCTGTATAAACACTAAATACCTGATCTTAGGCATTTACAATAATAATATAATAGATAGGATGTTCTTAATAGTATACCACACTAATAATACGTCACACCACATAGTGTGACTGGTTTATCAGTTTAGCGTTACAGACGGTTATTACTTGATTGCTTATTATTACTTAAATGGATTATTGTTGCTAAGGATACATCTTGATATTTAAGGATTTGGGTAAATTCTGTTTTGAGGCTTTAAAGCACATTCGTTAGGTATGGCAACAAAATAATAAAAATAAACGGTCGTGTATGTTAATATAAGCTGGGTTTTACTCAGTAGGTGTTAAATATTGTATGTAACATAAAATAAAAATCCACAAATATCACATCGAAAAAAAAAACATGATATTTTGTAGAGTTCGGAATTATTCACGTGTTTTTGCTCCAAAATTTACATTTAATCACAAAATACAATTACTAGAACACAATACATGAACTTAACGTACAAAAAATAACAATAGCTTGATAAAAAAAAATCGCGTGTGTGTATGTGGGCGGTGCGCGGATGGTCGAATCAATCACTGCGCAATGGGAGCGCGTGCGACGTCGGCGCGGGCGCATCACGGCCCGCGCGCTTCAATCACAACACAATGATTGGCGAGACCTCACAAAACACTCTGCAAGTACGTGTAGGGAACATGCCATAAATAAACCAGCGAATCTCTGATATCAATTATAGTACGAGTAACTAGACTTGTTTATATGTAACGAGATGTATGGCATAGTATTCTATATTTAGTTGTAGTAAGGTTTATTTTTGTAAATCATTATTGGAAACTTTGCGTAGGACTGTTATAAATACGGAATATTTTGAGAACATGTCATGTTTTTTGTTCATAAGTAGTTCATAACGTGTAGGGTACGCCCTTCACGTTATAAAACTACTTATGAAAAATTCAAACCCTTTTTAACCTGTTAAGTTTCTAATATTATCTTTCATTTTGCAAAAAAATATCGTAGCACTTAGAAAAAAATATCATTAAAGTCTACCTTTAATTCATACTTTTTCTCTCTACAGAGACTCTTTGCGAACAATGTACATAGCGATGGAATACAAGTTGATAAGACGATTCAAACTCGACCAGGAAATGAGCATATTTAGGTGTCATTGATCACAATCTCTCAGGGCCATGGGAATATGACCTTTAAATGGATGCTAAAGGTATATGCAAGATCTCATTAAGATCCTTTACACCATGAACAAGAGCTTAGAGTCGATAATTGTATGTTCTTGAAGTATAGTTTTCTATGCAGGACCTCCTTACCTTTCACCTTTTCTCCGACAGTTCATGACCCTTCATGATCGATTAATATATTCGCTTCGGGTTCCCATGGTACAAACATCTGGAATATTTTTCGAGAAGCATCGAGATGCATTCCTTTGTTGTGTCTCCGGGGACTTATTTTAGTTCATTCATCTTTCATACATCATTCATACAGAACTTTAAATATTCGATCCCCATAATGAATAGGATTTATACTATTTTAAATGTTGCTTTGTTAACTCCACTTAGTTCTAGTTTTATTACGTTAATTTATAATAATAGAGCTATTAAACCATGATTTATCACATTGATCAGTACTCAATGCTTCTCTCTCTCTGGGAAGAGGTCTATGCCCAATAGTAGAATATTTATATGCTGGTTTAATAGATATAAAGTCATTCAAACTTCCCCTCTCAGAACTTAGAATTTTAGATATAATACGCAGTCAAATCTAAATTGATCGAATCATTCTAACGAGCTCATTTTAATTTCTCTTAAGTCCCAAAGTTTGTTCTCATGAAAAGCGTATGAGTTTGCAAATGCCTAATTTGCATTAGTTAAGTCTCCTGATCGTGACGTATATTACTTTAGTTGGCGTATAATTGATTCGAAATTTTGGCAAGTCTCAAACAAGTTAAAGCTTGTTTAAAACTTAGAAATAGATTTATTTGCAGTTTCCTTGAAGCTTGGGGTAATGCTACGCCGTCTCAAAAAGAAACGACTTAAAATTCTTAGAAGTTCTTGTTTACAGCGCTTCGTAATCTTGATTAATCTTAACTCTTAAAATAACAGTACAAAACTGCTCTAGACATATCACTGCTAGAAATCTAAAATGTTCAGAATCACTCTTGTACCTACTTGAACTTTCTTATTTTAACATCTATTTACTAAGTATTTAAAGTTTGCTTTACAAAAACACACAGTCCAATTAATTGTATTTTACATTAAACAAATTTCACATTAAACAAAGCCTTATCCAGTATTTTCCACATTCCTGGTTCTTATTTACATAGGTACATATCTTTAAATCAATTTTTATTTATTTAGGACAGATATCAACTCAGTCTAGTATTTCATAAATTAATTGTCATAATGTTAAGTATAAGCGTCCCGAATTTCAATACATTAATCTCGAAGCTAGTTAGCGTTGTATCGATGAATTAATACATACATCAATTTAGTATATTTGTATTTTTTTCTTTTATTTTTTAAGCGGTGGTCATCCATGACCTTTCGAACGTTCGGCCCCCGGTCGGAAGCCAACGCACTCAAGTTCCGTCTCCATTAAATATTGTAGTGATCCCACTTGTACATTCAAATATAATCATGAAAGGAATACATAGTTTTTTGAACTCTAAAATATGAACATGCAACTGAAGACTGATGTACGAGATCCGAGGGAATGACGTGAAAAGCAAGACTGTCGGGCGGCGTTGTTTGTCTAAGTTGTTCTACAAAGGATAGGATCGTTTGAGCTGACTTGCAGATTCGTAAATATCGCATGAGTCAAGTTCTCACCCCAGGGGTTATTTACCTCTCGTAGATAACTTTCTCCGATAGCGGAAGTAGACATCAATATTCTGTTGCTCCCATTTTGATTAGGCTACTGGACCATCGTAAAAAGTGACAAATATTTTTATTAGCGTGAGATAGTATGGATTGATGAGAGATCAATGGCCGAATAATCCGTAAGAGCATTGTTTGTTAGTCCTATTTGTAATTAGAACCGTTCTGAATAATTATATTTATTCTTTAGCATACTATAACATCCCGTTGCGTTTCAGAATTTAAGATAAAATAGTTTTATAGTTTGTATAACTTGATAGACACCAAGGTATTGTACAAGAAATAAGGTAGGTAACAAATTACTGTTACAATATTTATTTCGTTATAAAATATATGAACTTGATGTATCAAGTTTGCTTATAGTCTACCAAGTCTTGAAAATAAACCATATAGTATCTGCTTTGTGTCTCAAAATAAAAAGAGTTTCACACCTTTAATTGATTTATCGATATTCATTTTTCAAAGTTATCCAACAATTCCGTTCCTAAAAAAAGAATTGACGATGCATTTACAAAGACTAAATACATTTATTGTACAACCTTGTACTGTTATTTCTACACTTAGTAGTTTTTCCTCAATTTTCTGCGGAATCCCAAAAGCACGCCGGCGTGCGCGAGCGCAGGGCAGGCAGCAGGCAGGTCAACCGCCCCATCTACATTCACATATCATATCTACATTAGATTATCGCTCTGATTGTCCCCCAGGTAGTATTTTAAGAAGCTTCCTATTAATATTAAACGCGGCTTGATGCTGCATATTCAACGCGACCTCGGCCATGGACCGGTCATCCAACGAGTCATGTACCTACCGACGCGTGCGCAGCTCGCCGAGCCGAGCACCGGCTGAAAACCACGCGCTCTTAACGACCTGCGAGCCTCTATTATATTGTCATACCACATGTCATTCAAATTAATGGCTATTAAAACGGGAGTAATTTAAATTTAGATGACACGGCTTAAATTTCTAGAAAACAACATTGTCTTTGTTGAATGTCAGTTTATATTCTAATTTCAAATTCAAAGACGTCAATAGTTTTTTTTTTTCGTTTTAAGGCGATCGATGTCTGGTTTGTTGCATATATTATTTTATTAGTCCTTAAAATGTGTAGGTCGAGTAGATCGCACCCGGGTTCAATGTATTCCACAGAACGTATTAAGACAATGTATTCCCACAACACGCTGGCCACATCCGCTGTCGCACTATACTCCTAGGAAATCCATATAAAACACTTTTTTTTTTCAGACAGGGCACTGACTCGCTAATCATTCATGCATCGACTCCAGCTACCTATAAAGCAGGTTCTTCTTCAATATGTGATTTAGTTAAATTCAGATTCTCTGTTCTAATTTTACTATCAGACAGAACAGATTCTATCAGAGAATAGAAACAGTTTAAAAGATATTTATCTTAAGGTTTATTACAACTAAAGAACATTTTTTATCAGTTAATTGATAAATTACCTTTGCATTAGGGTTGGTAGTATTCAGTTTTAAAGCATAAATTTAATTTCGTTGTGTCACTTTGAATGAAAGGATTATAATTATATTGTTTCATAGGAGTAGATTGTTTTAAAAACAATATTCTTGTAAAGCGTATACTGTGTGAGATATTTGTTACAAAGTTTTGTACCAACTAACAATTCACGAACATACGAGATTGTTCCTTGTCTCTTACCTTATATCATCTTTAGTATATTAATATGTACCTATACCTTGATAATGTTTCTTTTTGTTAATAGGGATAGTGGCGGTATTTTTAATTTCAGAAGCCCTCTCCTAAAATTTAAAGCAGCTTACCTTCGATTTCTTATGGTTTAGAATTTAGATGAACGCACACGTGTCAATTATTTTTTTAATCTAACGTAGGTACTAACTAGTTTTTTACTTATTGTGCCCTGTCATCATCCTAATTGGTCCCATCATCATTCTATCTTTCTTGTTACCTTAAAAAAAAAAACACTTTTATGGTATGGATGGTATGATATGGTAACTGATAAATAATATTTTCAATTTGAATTATTTAAATTATTCCAGCCTTGAAACTGGAATACTTCGATATTAAACGATATTTTTGAGAAAACCCAAAATTTATTTAACGATTTCATCTCGATTATAATATGTCATAAATGTCATATTATACTTATTATGACATTGAAAATAAACAGTAAATAATTTTAAATCGGCCCTCAGATTGTCATCGCTAAGTCAATAAAATAATCGAGCGGAAATTATAATACTAAGGAAATAAATTATACTAATTTATTTTTTCATTCTTAAGGCTTATTTGTTGTAAGTGATATACCTAGACAAGGATTCTTGCTATATTTCATTGAGTACTATATAACCTCCGAGCCCATAGGTAGAGTTAGGTATAGTCTAGGGTAGAGTTTTGCCCTGCTTTACTGTGAGAAACGTCAAGTTACTAATAGGTCCTTTGTGATGTGTCCTATTTGTTTACATAGGTAAGTAGATAAAAGCCAGAAAAACAATAGTTCTTAATCGTTTGACGTGGAGGGTAGATAACAACCTGCGTCAAACTGTTGAATCACGGTCCAAAACGGAGTCATCTTATGTCACCGCCAAATCGTCTGTTGGACACGGAACTGTTTCGAAGTTCAAAACCGATTTGAGGTTGGTGTTAACGAGGTCCAGCCTTAATTTCCCCGGCTCTATCAATGGTGGCCGAGCAGTTAGCGTTATCAAGCCATTCATGACACCGACTGACGTAGGACCAAGGTAAGACGCGGTGATAAGCGACGCCCCTAATGGGCAAAGCTTCATGTCCCGTCAGATATAAATAGAAATGACATTCCCTCTCTGGAATCGCTAACAACGTGTAATCGTCTCAGTTGAGACTAAATCAGTAAGGACGGTACGGCATCTGCGGCAACGGATGATACACCTACCAAATAAAGATAATGGCTGTATTGTTTTAATTCAGCGAAATTGTTGTGACGAATGTAAACTGAACTGGGGGTTTTTTTAACGTCTCTTTTGTTTCGTTTTGTTCAAAAGTAGGCTAAACCATATTAAGGTAAAAGGTTTTCTTTTTTACCTTGTAATTTTATTTAGTTAAAGTTTTGTAACAGGTAAACATACCTTAGTTCTGTAACTTGAATTATACTGTAATACTAACACATAAGCACATGCGCGCACATGTTTCAGGCGATTAACCTTTTCTGGGAAAAGTTTAATTTGTGGATGAGGAAAGAAAACGACAAAACTACTTAGAAATCAACTTTATAAGGATGATTTGTCAAAAGGGATTAATTAACCCAATAAAATAGAGTCGATCTTAAAAACTGTTTTTGCTTGTTGGCATTGACCTTAATTCTAGGAGATTCAACTATCGTACTCTTTTTTATTATTATTTGACAATTGACATCACAACATTTGGCATTATTTAACCCTCTATGAATATTGCACTCATTTTTGAATAGTACCACCTTAGAGTACCACACATACTCTGATGTAATCATCATATTATTATGTTTAAGGAGTACTTATTTGAATATTACAAGCCTGTGGTTCCCAACTAGCAGGGAGGTGGGAGAGGTCGGTAGCAAGAGTGACCCCTCGCATACTGATTGCGAATTATTTCGCTGTGGGCCACGGCACCTCACATTGTACGCTTAATAGTCGCCCACCTATGTCGATAGGTAATCACAGCATATTAATAAGACCCTGTAAATTCCTTGAATTTGTTTAAACAAATGAGTTATAAACCGTCATATTTGGAGACTTGTATTAGTAATAAAGTTTTGTATGACTTACAGATACCAAATAAGGTTAGGATTTAAGTTAGTCAGATAATGTAGTTCGTTTGTATTCTTAGAAATCAAATGTTTAATCATTAATTAGCATGCCCTATAAAATGTTAAGAAGGTCTTGACTGTGCTTAGGTTTACAGACCAACGTTATGAGTGTTCAGTAGGACAAAATAATGTTTAAACTGTACACACCGTTGACTCAGCTCACAAAAAACATTCATCAGTAGAGAATAACAATAAGAACAACAATTCACAATAATTGACGAATCGTAAAAGTGGAACAAGGCAATACGCATTACGACCCGGTACATGACTACACTGACTACACATGACGTCTCCCAATTGTCTGCCACATTCACATCCTGCTTTCTTCAAATAACATGACTCATTACCCCGAATCCTCGAACATCAGTGTCAGAGTTGCACGTGGGTGCCTTTCGCATGGAGATCCGCTTTTCATTGCGAGGACCTACTTCGTACTGTTTGTCATTCATGATCGGTATACTGGCCACTTATAAAGGCTGCCTACGTCAAACGGTTGTAAGAAAACATTCCTGATCGAAAATTTAACCGCAGACCACAGTCTTGTCATTTCTTTTTCTTTATACCTCTAGCTATTTCGGTAGGTAATTTGATATTTACATAGTTAACTAATCGAATGACGCGCGCCTCATCTGTAATGTCCCGTAAAAAGGTTACGAAAAAAAATCTCATGACTAAGTGATAAAACGGAAATCATTTAATGGTGACTAAGTATCAAAACGGAAGTGACTCATTGGCCCACAATATTTGATGTAGCCCTTAATTGATCTTATGTAATTTCTTCTAATAGAATGAATAGTTGAATTTTCGGTTAAAGAATGAATTATTTTTCGTAAATCTAGGGACCAGAATAGGTTTTATATTTAAAATATCGCCTTGATTTTTAGTACTATTAACCTGATGAATACTGTAAACCCGAATGCTGTGAACTTCAATCATTTGGAAATTACTGTTGAGCATCGCATTATCTTCATCGCATAAAGGTGTTAAATAGCAATAAACAGACTATAAAAACATCTTAATGTAGTTCCATTTTAGATTTAAGCGTGATTGCATCAGATTGACCACAACGTTTTCGTGTCATTAGCACAGAAGGTAAGTTGTCTAATTGTCTCTCTGGAGAATCCACACGTGACCAATTACTGCCAAAAAAGCTCCAAGGCCAGGGAGTTACATCCTTGTGGTCAAGAGAGTCGTTTGGAAGTCAGTCAATAACCTTTAGGTACAATGGTCATATGTACGAGTCACCACATGTACCTAACAGTTTCCTGGTGGATTCTCGGTTTCAAGTATTGATAATTATTTCTTAACTTTTGGCTCTATTTAATGCCTTTTCATTGACAACAGGCTGTTGCCCGCGACTTCGCACGTGCGAATGTCTGTTAAAGCTGCAAAACAATACCCCTGTCTGAAGCTGTCGGTTAAAAAGTCGCCCAAGTGATCCAGTGTCAAACAAATTATTTCCAAATTTCGTCAAAATTTATTTAGCCATGTGAGAGTGAAAGAGTAATAAACATCCATTCGTCCACCCATACATACATACTTACAACCTTTCGTAGATTATTAGTCATTGGCTAATTTCCTTTTGTTGACCTGAAAGACTGGAAGGCCTTTGTAAGACAATGAGTAGTTACATTAAATTACTAATACATTTCTTTATGTAACAGTTTGTAACGTGAAGCCCTTTCTGCTAAAAATACCCGGACTTCTAATTATGTATGAGTAATCGAGCCGTCAGATCACGTAAAATTCGTGCTATGATGATTTAGAGTGCAAATCTCATGTGGTTTGTAATAATTAACGAAATAATGTTTTTTTGTCAATTACTAAATCCGGTATCTATTGCATAGTACGGTGACTATACTATAAATGGAAGGATACAGGGTAGAATGACCTTTCCAGCCAGGGCCACGCAGAGCATGCGCGAGCGATCCAGTGACGCTGGCTTATGAGGTTGAAGGGACCCGGGGTGTTTTTAGTCGGTGGGAGTCCGATATATCCGCACGCCATGCCCTCGGCGTGGGTTGAACTCATTAGTGCTTCACCACGAAAAAAAAAGAAGGAGAATTATCTTTAAGCCGGTAGGGAAACAAAATATGGACAGCCTATTTGATTTTTAGCGAGGTGTTTATGGCTATCAGTGTAAGATGACTAGAGTAATTCGTAGATTTCAATTAAAAAATTAACTAAGTTATTTTTACAGAAGTATCTATTCATTAATGTAAGGAAATGGTTTGTCCCAATTTGTCCACATGCTAGGATGTATTAGTAGATAATATGATGTGATATAAAAACACCCACTAAAACAATACCTACGCAGTAACAAAACTAAACGTTATTTTTACTACAATTATTTACATAAATATGTACTTATAATGACTTTCATATAAAATAAGCTTGTTTTTGTCTTTTCGCAAATATTTTTATAGCCACTAAAATAGATACAACGATTTAGTTGAAACGCATTATATTAAAGTTATCAACTTAAAACAAAAACACGAACGAAGCAGTCGGTTTTCATTTAGAACCAGCTTTGTATTGACGTCAATGACTGGTTCCGTTCAGATAATGTGAAACTATGGGCCATAAAAGTAATTTTGCAACTCTCGTGGTATTTATAAACTGTAGGTATAGTATAAACATTGCTATTAAATTTTCAATCCCTACATAAATTATTAAGCATAAAACCTGCTTAGAATCGAAAATATATTTTGATTATGATAATATACCAAAATAATAATTTGAATCTTGTTATTTATGAGACTTGTATGGTTCACGTGATTGACATCTAATGAACTTTAATTAAGGATCTAAATATAGATAGTGTTTTTGAACATGTTTCCCTTTGATTATTTGTGGATATTATAATGTCTACTTTTGGAATTGTAAAACAAAACGTTATCACTAATTGCGAATAAAGTAGTGAGGTAATTTATTTGGAACTTATGCCTTTTTATGCACTGTATCGCTGTAGTAACACAAAAAAACAAACATTTTTTTGATGTATTTTCTTACAAACCTTTCTAGGTTTTGCTATTTCTGGTCACGAGAGCCCCGCAAATCTGGCATTAATTGAACGATAATAATAATGGAAGATACATACATTATTATTAAGAAAATTACGTTCTTGTGATTTGTCCACAAACTCACGTTTCCCACGCGTTACATCGTTATTGTTCATTGCTCATGCCGTTTCGCGGAGAAAGCCACCGGCGATTGACGTCACACGCCGTGCTGAGTTTCATAACCCAACTATGTGCTGGCGCATCACCCGTACGAATCGCTGATACATCGATAAGCAAGGACTTCTCATATATTTGTTATCTTTATAGTAAGTTTGACGTCAAAGCAGTATTATGTGTCAATCAAATCAAGTTCATAGTACATAAAAATAGTATAATTATTTTGTTTAACTTTTATATTTTTTTTTGCGTATTCTTAATTCAAAAACAGCTTTTAATAACTATTTAGTATATTTCGTAGGTTGTTTATTGTAATGTCTTTTTATATAGCTATAAAATATGTTAGAGTATAAAAAGGATTCTATAAAAGTAAAATAATTTGAATATTTTAGGATGAGTGGTTCTTATAAGATAGGTTAATCAGTCAGATAGGTTAACATTTTGACCTTCATATAGATTTGTTCTTCTTTATTTGCTTTTTGCATACCAATACAAGTTATCATTCAAACTAAACTGAACACTATTTAAAGAACAATAACTAGTATATTCCCACCAGTTTTTAATGTAAAATTAATATCTCGTTTCTTTTATACAACGAACTTATCAGTCACTTGTTGAAAGTAAAAGCTTTTGATATCTACAAAACAGCGGGAAGAAGAAGACTCATCCTCGTGACCATGTAAGGAATTCCTTGCAAAAAGCCTATTGTATTCATCCGAGAGTATGAATAAACAGTGAGGATGTATGTTCAATAAAATATGAGCGTTTTTATTATATGTGTTTACGGAATTGTTGTGGATCTTATGACGGCTGTGCGGTAATGTAAGCGGCTGGGCGGCACAAATCCTTCCTTCTTGGCAGTGTAGCACGTCAATAAATCACTTGATGGCTTGCAATGGTTGCGTAATGAAAAGCGTACGTAAAGAGGTTTTAGTAACAGTCCGGTCACGTCGCAGCTGCTCCTGTATTTACAATAGTCGACGGATCTCTCTAAGGTACTGCGCGTGCTCTAATGACGTGCATCGAAGTCCCTTCTAGCATTCATAAGTAGCTGTCATTATCCTATTGTTGATTATGGATGTTGAGCTCAGTAGGGTTTTTTGAATTGGCTATTGAAGGAGCGACGCCGCAACGGCGTAACTACAATGTTAGATTGAACACTCCTTCAAAGTGTGTCGAGCCGATTATGATTATGCACTACACTGGTTTTCCCTACATCATTATCTTCCTGCCCGCTTTTTTCTTTGATTCTCCCTTATCAGACGTCACAGTATCACTTACTATATTCCCCTATAGGAAGGGTATATAATTATCTCTAAGTTTTTTTCCATTATTATTGCTGATTTAATATTATACCATATGAATTAGCAACATTTCATAATTCCCTGATCATGAGTTAACCACAAACAAGCAAATGTAAGAAAAAATAAGCATTCTTGGTTCGGAACAATACGTTTATTTCTTTAATAACCTACCTATAGGAGTTTCCTTTTATCTGGCTTCACCTTGATACGCTTGCCGGCCACTGCTCCAAATACATTTTTCTCATTCGATTGCAAAACGCTAACAAAGCGTTTGTTTACTCGCCGCACAAACAATTGTCAATTGTTTTATTCCGTAATCTCATTGAACATCGATCACGAGTCCGTTCTCATAACAATTCTGTTTATTTACATGCTAAAAGTGTGGGAAAATGTTTTCTCAAGATTTGGATTCCTTAGTAATTGAATTATTTTAATCTAGTGAAAAGGATTTGAGTTGTGGTTCATTTGACTTTTCCAGTATATCATTTTATTTATCTATAAGGCGATGGTTCATAACATAAATAAAAATGAAGGAAAAATAAAAAAATATGACGTAAATACATATAAATAAAATAGATTGTTCTGTTTGTAATATTGAAATAACCGTTTATTACTACATGGATATGGTACAGACGTCAATTTAACATTTTTTTTTCAATTTTTGTCTGTCTGTTCCCGCTAATCTCTGACATGGCCGGACCGATATACAGGACTTTTTCAGCAGGTAGCTGATGTAATAAGGCGTAACATAGGCTAGTTTTATTTTCCAAAACAAAAACTTTTATTTAAGAAAATAAACTAATTAAATAAATTCCACGCGGAAGAAATCGCGGGCATAGCTAGTAGTTAATAAACGTCTTATGTATACTTTTGAACTGCATGAATTATTCTTCTCTATGTTTACAGATTTGTCTTGGATGTTAGAAGATCCATTCGCACACCTGCAATAAAAATATTCACTCCAAACATTATGCATCGTGTTTTAGCCAACAATTTATTATGTTGCCATGGTCGCAATCGCTGATATGCCTGTGATATATGTAGTGCTACAGGTTTGATATAATAAAATAAAACTTTTTGTTGCATCAGAATTAATTAATTTTAAACCAACCTAGGTTTTGTAATGTTCAAAAATAGATTTAGTTTGAATCGTTTATCCTAAGTTATATAGTGATTAGCGTTTAAAGCCGTAGTTGTTAATAATATATCTATTTAAAAGCAAGTTAGTTTGGTGTCGACTTGTCCGAAGCGAGAAGCAAAGAAAACAAGCCAAGATTTTCAGTTAAAAAAATGAGAAGGCTACTCGTGAAGACTTATTTGCTAACAGCTTTAAGCTTTGTTCCTCAAACTTATGCTGATCCAAAAGTTTTGAATATATTGCTAAATTTTATTGACGTTATGCCAAAACAACTGGCATTTTCAGATTGAAAACTCAAGCGTATACGAGTCACTATAAAGAACTTGTATTTTATAACTTGATTTAGTTAAGTCGCTGTCGACTACTAATATAGCATTTTGCTTGATAAAAGTGATTTTATTTAATGAGCTCGTCGGGCGTCAGCCTCCTATGTCAATCCCATACATATTTAGCGTCGGCACATAATGCATGGTTGTTTTGCGGCTACGTTTCCGAATATCAATTCGGCACTACTACACAAAAACTACTATCCATCTTATTTCCCTAGACTTATCGTTCGTTGAATTAACCATTGACTATATAATTTGTATTTATGTTGAGTAGTCGCCAAGTATGCTCCACATTAAGAGGTAAATGTCCGCTTGTGGGTTGTCAGCATAAGCGGCGCCCGCGCAAGCGACCAACAGCCGCGTCCCCTCCTCGCCGGAGGCCGTTGACGTCAATCCGATACTTCGCATACATAATAAAATTTTATCGACACGCATAATGTAATTATTTATTTTAGTCGCTAAATATAACACAGTATCTTCCCTAACAGGTTCGCAAATTAAAATATCTATTTTCATGTTATTACCTTCCTATTAATTAATTATAAAATAGCACGGCACCCTCATAACATAACAGCTAAATTAATAATTATGATTCGTGCTGCTAAATTTAGTCCTTCCTCTGAACAATTTGAGAAGAAATAAAGGCTGTAGAGTTATCTTTATTAAGAGTAATTTGAACGAAGAATTGACTGTCAAATCTTAAAAACGGAACATAGAATACGGTTGCAATTATTACCGGGCCTTAGCGCAGATGATGCCTGAGTTAAAATAATTCGCAAATCGAGACTAAATAGACAAAAATCACCGAACGCCTTCTAAGACAGGTTACACATCAATCCAAAAATAGAAAACCTGATACATTGATATAACACAACCTCCAACTCGAAAGAATTTTGAAAGCGCAAATTATAGTAGAAGTAGTTTGCATTCAAAGATCAAGAATTTCGTATCTATTTTGATCTTTTGACCAACTTTGATGGAATGAAATAATTATTGATTTAAGCACTAATTATTTCGTTTAATCAAAATTGAATCGTGATTAAAAAGTACAAGATTGTATTACAAAGATAAGTCACTGGCCATAATTTTGCATTTACTGAACATAACTAACCTGTATAGAGTTTTAATATGTTTCGGATGTGATGTAGTTAATGGCGTTGCTGCTTTAATATAGTTATGAATATTGTTATATGAGTAGTCGGTTTTGATAATTATAAAGCTTTTTTAAAGAAGAAACACAGTATGAACGACAAAAGTTAAGAGAATTGTGATAGTTTAAGTAAACGTAGAGGCTTTTTTTGGTATACAACTAATACCGATAGTGTATAAAAATTGTTCCAATGTATCTATACATTTGCAGAAACTTAGATTTTGCAGGGAATCTTTAATGCAGTAGAATGTAGTATGCTGCTCGCATTTGAGGTTAACTTCACCTGATCTAAAGCAGATAAAAGTCTTTCATGAGAAACCCCTAACTAATGAAATATTTTTTTTTTTTTTTTGTATTTTTTTCGAGAAAAAAAGCGTAGAAACTTACAGCACACACTAGACTCCTGCCTGTGCGTTGAATCGGCCGTAAAGATAATTATTAAAAAGAAGTATAGAAGGCCTTTGCCTTGCCTTAGGATACCAATTAAATAGCGCAAATTAATTAAAAGCTTCGTTTCTCTTCAAGAATTTCAACATTCTTATAGGTTATTTATCGTTCATTGGACTGAAGTTGGAGGCAAGCAGCTACTTTATGAACCATTAATAGACACTACACTTGAAATTGAGGTTGTCTCGGGCCAACCTAGCGATTATTAAATTATATTTCCAATTTGGCATAATATAAACGGTGTTGACCTAGTGATTTAATCTGTCGCCTGAATTTAATTAGATATTTATCTAAAATCGCTTCCAACAAGTGCCGATAAGATGCAAACGGCTTATCAGATTTGCATGATAAATATTTATGTTATTGCCAAGCATAAGTGCAACGTAATCTAAGGCTATATCTAAATCAACATGTATTATAATATTTATACATATTATTTCCGTTGTATCGAAACTCTCCGTCGTCTATTAAGTAAACTATACTACAGATATGTATGAGAATCGCGATAATGTCTAACGCGTATCTTGTTCAAATTAATAGGAATTATTAAAATTAATGCAATTTATAATTTTGAATGACTGCTACTTCCGTTTTACCAAAGTCAAATTTTAATTTATTGTTTTTATTAGAACTAGGTATTAATTTGATCTACCCGAAAAGGACACTGTTTATGTTTTCATTAAATACAATCCATCAAATCGCTCAAATGTATGGAAGTGTCAGTCTCATGTTACGTAAACACCAAACTACTGAAAGGAAATGACAATTTCACAACATTGTTTTCTACCATCGCTCGCTTTGAGAATGTGTTGTGCACTTTTGAAAAATTCTTTTGAAGTTGATTGTTTTTGTAATATTTATGCTACATTTCATCGTTCGTAAATCAATAGAAAAAAATATTAACGTAATCATCAATTAAGTTAATATTTTTTTCTAGACGTAGATAATGTCTACAAATTGACGTTACAAAAAAAGCCTCGGGCAGGGAATCGACCTCATGACTTAAGAAATGTCTCATGTAAAATTAATCATGGAAGATCCTCGAATTTCGAAGAATCTCAGTGACATTTTGCCGAATGATTCCTTTTAATAAGAAGAACTAATAAATGACATTTGTGAATGTATATTGTACACCTTGGCCTAATCTCATCGTGCACTAAACTTAAAGAACATGCAACTCTATTGCTCTTTTTAGAATTTAATGAACAAGATTTTATCGCCTGATGGTCATAGATAAGTGATACAATCTGACTTTTTATTACAACTTGATTTTTATTAGATATTATATAGATAGATAGAGCCTTATATTTTGTCACTCTTGGCCGTGGATGCGCAATAAAAAAAATATCAAGAACACGCGCAGCCTAAAGCTACATTAATTTGAGATTAAGGAATTAAGAATTTCGAAGTAATTTAGTGCAATGACAAAATTACCTACATCTGCGATTTCTAACGAGGTCAATATAACTTTTTACGACTCAAACGATTTAAATGTCCAGTTTTTAATTTTAAAGGACTGTTATGTAGAAATAGGAAAGCAATAAAAGACACCTAGCAGCTTCCCTCTGCAAATAAACCGCTAACAAATTATTTATTATTACGTGGTACCTACTGCATGCTTATTCCATTCAAATAACAAAATGATCCTGAAAACCTGTAGAAGACGATTAAGTACAATTTTATACGATTTAAATTAAGGTAAATTTGAATGCTTTGTTTATTATCAATCAAAACGTAATAAAAAGTGCAAATATCTTAATTGTTTGCATCACCTAAGTCTACCCCCACAGTTTTATCACCTATTGACGTAAACATAACTAATATCTTATTAGTCATTTATGCGCATCGCATGTTAAAGAATGCAAAACAATATAATCTACCTGAGAATCTTAAATTATTCGGTTTCTCAAAAACCGGTTATCAAAACGGGCGTGGCAGACGTTTTTACAATGTTCGATCCGATATCGGTCGTCCATCCGTTCGTCCGGTGCCGATATCGGTTCGGATAGTACGAAACCGCTCTTAGCAATCTAGTTTATTCGTAAAGTATTTTGTTTAAACAAACTATTTGTTGGGCGTAAAATTTATGAGTAATGGAAATTAGTGTAAGGTAGGACGTATTAAGTAATTTAATATACTATAAATGTTGTCTTGGCCTCCGCAATAAAATGTCAATGCACAAGGTTACAGGTTGAAGTCTAGACAAATATCAATGTGACCCTTTCAGTGTCAAAACTTTCTTACTTGTTCTATGACATTCATTCATGATATTTTTACGTAATATTATAA
This sequence comes from Chrysodeixis includens, assembly GCA_941860345.1. Classification (NCBI taxonomy): domain Eukaryota; kingdom Metazoa; phylum Arthropoda; class Insecta; order Lepidoptera; family Noctuidae; genus Chrysodeixis; species Chrysodeixis includens. Next base: position 5,094,532 of record OW796095.1, on the reverse strand, counting down.
TAACTGTTTTTAAACTTTAGCGACTTGTACACATACATTAGACAAGAGACGGATATGATTCGCCATTTAATTTGATAGTTCTTTGCTCCCGAAGTTTCGGCCGAATTGCACCGACCAGTTCGGGAGGAAAGAAATATGAAGAACCGTTTCAGACGTCTGCGGTTTGTCTATTATAATTTACTGGCGTCTTGCTCCAGCTTCGCACGAGTGATGTTTTGCACATATAAACCTTCCTCTAAAATCACTCTAACAAAAATCCCTTGCGTAGTTTTAAAGATTTAAACAGGCAAACAAATAGAGAGCGATGGCAACTTTTTTACTATGTAGTGACTTAGTAATGCGTTAAGTACGCTGTCCTAATGGGTCCGCGAGACGATCAAGTGCGCTTGACAAGTCTACGACGATTTCACTTGACCAGGGACTTGACGCGACTTGAAGGTGCCGTCAAGTCCACATGCCGCAGTCGTTCACCGGCCTGTGCTCAGGAAAGTGGTCGTCGCAAAAATTAATAATGGTTTCCAACGCAGTCAAGGCATTCCTTGCTATAACTCTAGCGGTATCTATCACAGAAAAAGAGAAAAGAACGTCTCGGTCCGGTCCGTCGTCCGCCATCTTTGATGTTCCGGTCGCAAATGAATAAAACTTGTCAAGTCGCATCAAGCGACTTGACGCAACTTGACAATTATGGTCCAGCCCGTAGATACTTGACGGGACTTGTCAAGTCAACGCTGTAAACGATCAATATTCATTTCAAGCACGTAGACTTGTCAAGCGCACTTGATCGTCTCGCGGACCCATAAGTGTAAACATACTGTCAATATTAATATGCAAGTTGATTTAATTTGAACGAAGTATTTATTTTTTATCCAGATTTACTTAACAGGAAATAACACGGATAAAAAAATAAGTATTTTTGTGGTCGCCGATATCGAAATGAATATAAATAGACGCCATTGACATAATTTGTATCAATCATAGTTATTTAGAAATAATGACATACAAATCATAATAATGTTGACCATAATAAATTTAATTTGGGAACGATTTCGTCACGAATTACGACTTTAATTTGTTAAATGCCAAAGAGTATAACTTTACTAATTGTGTTGAATGTCGAAGTACTAATTAATTGGTTTCCATCAATTATAATCAATTAAAACACATCAATGAGATTCATGTTTTAATTTGTAATTTATTACAAAACATATTTATTGCTTTATTGCATTAGTTTATTACGCGAGGTACGTAAGAAACTTACTTATGAACCACACTTTGCTTAGTAACGTTTTTTCACGTATATTTGTCTCTCTATTTAACTTGAGAGGGACAAAGACAGCAACACACTTACCAACACACTTAAGGGTGACTCTTCTCGGAGTCGTTCTTGAATATGGTCATTAAAATGTTGTAACTAAAGTAATTATAATCAATAAAACATTTGTGCACTTGAAGCTATTGATTTGCTTAGACGTGATAACTTAATCCTAACTCTTAAGTAAGTGATCATTATGTTATAAAGTAGAATAGAATACTCTTTATATACCGTAGTTACAGCTGTAATAAAATAAATTACATACAGTAAGGGTACATTGGTGGTTTTATCGCCAATAGCGATAATATGTATAATTATCTTCTAGACAATCTTTGGATGGTCAGGAAAGAAATTGTTGTATTATGTATCGTGATAGATGTGCGCTTCTACTTTATTAAAGGTGTGAGAAACGTAGCTGTAATCGATTAATATTATACAAGTACTAACAAAAAAATGATTTTTATCTATCTGCGTCCGGGGATTTTTAATATGTTTTTTTGTTCTGTCGCTAGGAAGTTTTAAAGATAAATTACTCCGTCTGTTTTACTTATTATGCAAGTTCAGTTTACTTAGCAATTAATTCTTTACATCAAACAGATATTTGCGAGGACACCGGCACACCGCCTCGTGCGTCACAAGCATTGTCAGTAGTTCATTCAAAAGAATTTCGATTAATTTATTTTATGTTAACTAGTCATTCAGCACCTTAACTTGAATTATTTAAACGTGTCATAGTCAAACAAAGCATTGTTTTCGGGGTATATACAGTAGCTGTTTACTATGACTCATGTTTAATACAGATGCTGAAATCTAAAAATACCATCTTACGTTACACATGTTATTATTTTTATTGCAGAATTTTAACTGTAAAAATTAGTGACTAATGATACAATTATGAGTAAGTTTTTAAAATGGTTCAGCGTGCCTAAACACGTGACTATCGATCTAGTCTTTAACTTTTTTATTGCTTCTATTCGACAACTGGTGATACCAGATTTAAATATTTATACACAGGCGCCATTAAGAGACTACCTATCTGACCTCCACCACTTTAGCGCAGTCAATCCGACCATTTAAATAAGCATAATTAATTTACAAAAAAAAAAAAAAAATAATTGTTAACAATAACATAGAAATGAATGGGAACAAAAAGTGTACGTTTTAGCGTGTCAGGGTCACGAGACGGACGCATTAAGACGCGCAGATAAAGGGTCGCGGCCTGTCTAACTACACGTCTGATGTCTGACATTAATCAAAACTATCTGTGGTAATGTATTACTTACAAATGACACTACTTATACCAAACTATCTTGGAATTTCATTCTTTATGTAAAAGTTGACTTCGATGTCGTAATCGTTACAATAGATCTCTCGGTTACATCATTCAGTCATTGTTGTCGCAATGTCTGATATTCTAAACCAGTTTTGTATTAAAGTAATAGACTTTGAATGTTAATTCATTTTTTTTTGACGATTGAAAAATTTACTCCATAATGTGCATATTTTTTAATTTTCTTTTTACCCGACTGCCAAGGAAGGGTTATTAAATATTTAACATCGTTGTTTTTCTTGATTGCATTATTTTGCTCAGCTTGTACTTTTATGCTTGAGATCTGATATTAAACTTTTTCAGAATTTAAAATAAATTGGGCTAAAACGTATTACCATAGTAACGGTTCTTACCCATAAACTTACACGTAAATAGTGGAAAATATTGTAGGAAGTGATACTTAAAATCCAGCACAACATATCGCGAAAATTACGAAATTCAAGTGACATGATACCTATTACAACCCGCCTTTAACCTATAAGTATAGTTAATGTATAAATAGATTAATAACATTTGAACTATCGATAACAATTGTATGTCTCCATGTTCGTCTCACGTGCCCCAACTGTGACGAAGTCAAACGTCAGTCGCTCAGGTAATTAACTCGGTAAGGCTGACCGCACATTGTAGTCAAGATTGTTTTAAGACAGACTATTGCTGTACAAAACATACGAAGGTGCGCATACTTCAAACAAAACGTCTCATAGACAAAATTGTCCAAATCGCACCAGACGTCTGACTAACGTTTGTCGGCTACCCTATTTTAATTATGCGGGCGCGCACATCAACGACAAAACAGTCTAGTCAACGCAGGTATAAGGCAGACTTGTCTATGTGAGGAAAGTCTGTCTTAAAACTGTCGTGACTCCAATGTGCGGTCAGCCTAACTGATGTCTACGAACATACCTACTATATGTTGTACGACAGGTGTTAAACACGTAGAAATCAACGTGCATTGTGCGGATAAACACAGGTTTGGTCGGTGACCGTGCAAAAAAGATCAATGTATGTGTTATACAAGACCAACTGCTAAAATAGCTAAAATGTCTTCAGTTATAAATAGTTTGTGATAATTTTTTGATTCCACTCTTTATATATAGTCCAAATATAGACAATAGCAACCTGGTGACAATTGCATGATGACCGCTGATGACGTGACATGACATGCACTTAGTTTAAATGGTCATTTACCGGGCTAGCTTTGCCTACTCTAAACAATAAATATTCTTTGCAGCGTCTTCTTAAACTTTAAATCAATAATTTTAACCTTTATCTAATGTCGACGTCTTTATGAGACAAATTATGTCAACCCTCTTCACTCTATTTAAATCTATAGATCTCTACCACCTCTTCGTTGTGAAAAAGAGACCGCTCTACGATGTGTAGTGAACTGTCTCTTTCTTCCACTTAAAATCAAAAGTCATTTATGCAAATTAGGCTGCAATGTAGTACTTTTTGAAGGTCGAGATTCATAAATTATAGACAGCATCCCGCCCACCCTTCACTGCTTCCTGTGCTATTGCTACGGGAGAAGAAACGGTGCAACAAACTCCCCAGCAACACGCTGTCTACCTACTACTACACCTATCTACTGAAACAATTTAACTTTAGGATATTGCTGTAGTCCCCCCTGTAAGTCTCACAACATTGTTTCTAGTAAATGATAGGTAACATTACAATGACACCAGCCAGCATGCACAGCCATGTGATGTGTTCCTGTCCTATGTGTGATAATAACATGTAATTTTTCTTCTCATTCTATAAATATGCACTTAATGCATTTTGCTTGTAATGTCGCAGAAATAATGTAGAGACTTTCTACGTATGAACGTGATAACGATAATATCTACGAAATAAGAGAAATTAAGTGAAGTGTATAACGGTTTTCTGTTTTGATTAACTGGTCTTTTCGAAATTTTTGGTGAGATTTACCGTTATATTTTGAGAAGTCGACTACTTTTAAGTCACTGTGACGTGTATTTTATTTTTCTTTAAATCCATAATGTTATACAGGTAGTACATTTAATGGTCTAGAATCAATATGGACCCTATAGGACACAGCTTATAGAAGTTGTTTTTTCATTCCAAATCAATACTTTAAGTTTTGCCCCTTAAACATGTCTAGCAACGAAGGTTTCAGGTTTGATGTCCTACTAAAGTTGGACTTCTCTTCGAGACCTACACCTAAGCGATAAACATTGATTTTCGGCGACTGATCATAATATAAAATCAAAAGTTCGAAATTACATGTTTCTATCGGCATTACTTTAGTCTAATACAAAAACTTTCACCTTGCACAAATCAAATACCTTGACAAAGTATACAAAGCTAACTTAATTACATAATCCTAGATAAGTTACAAGCTTATGTGAATGGTCCTTGTGCAGTAAAGCCGGCGCTATCTCCCGGCAGTGGAAACAGCCGCACGGCGAGATAACCCGCGAGCCGTCTACTGCGCATGCGTGGCGGCGTTTGGCGCCTCCACACCGCACACTAGAAAAAAATGGCGGCACGTTGTTTACATACTAGTAAAACAAAGAATAGCTAGAACATTTCTTTGATTGAAGAATTTACCTAAAAAAAATATGTAAAACATGTGTAATTAAAATGAATTTTACGATCGACCTAAAAAGTATGTTTTTCAGATAAAACTAGTTACAAATTATGCGTTTACTGTATTGGAACTTGTGCTTATTTAGTGTAGGTATCTTTAGAAGCATGTAACACAATTAGTTCTAATTTGGGGACACTAAATAGTTTTCTAAATTAAGGAACGATGGAATTAACGTTTCTTGATTGGGACAAGTGCATGACTTTATGAAGACGAGATTTTGTAGACCCTTTGAGTTGTGCAGGTCTTATACTGAAAGCATGTCATAGCCTCCACAAACCATTTGCATTTTGTTAAAGAGTTTGAATCGGCCGAATGCGTTTATATTGTCACTGTTAACCATTGCATTTTACACTGTATTTTATGGTAATACTTTTTTCTTTTACATGTATTCGGTATCGCTTTTCTTTTTAATTCTCCTATATCACTATGCAGTAATCTTTACCTTCGGTCTCATATACCTTCACATACCTATGTCGTTACAGACACTTCGTTAACAATAAATATTAAATGTTATATTATTAGGTACAAGACGTAATATTTAATTATTTTACCTTTCCAAGATAAAAGGTTATCTAAGTCGCGACACACATTTTAAAATTAAATGATCCCAATTAATTATAATTATTGTAATTGTAATAAGTAAGACATTTATTATAAATTACTGTGTGATCATCACGGTTACTTAGCATGGTCTCAAGTTATAACCAGATTACTGGTTAGTACCTAATCTAATGCAATGTCGTTAAGGAAGATTGAAAGTCAGCCATTATGTGGCCAGAGAGCCTAGAGCTTAGACACTTGCATCGTTTTAGCGTTAGCACGTATAGAAAATAACATATGTATGGATTTCCATTCCTCTTCAACAAGTGAGGTGATTGGTCAGTTTGATGCTTTTGAGCCATTCTATCGGTATTAGCAGTCAGTTACTTGTCAACGTAAGCGTATGCTAGCAATGCAAACGTAGCTTTTTAATTTCGGTGTATTCGTAACAGGTAATCGCTCGGGAAATAATGGTAGATATTTGGCTGATTGACGTTCTGATTGGTAGATATTGATAGTAAGATGGAAAAGATTTGACGACACAACCTATAAAAATTAAATTTCAGAATTAAGTTGATCTGACTTATCTAGATTTGACTATTAGGTGGTTTAATCTTTAAAAAATACAAATAAAAGTTATTTATTTGTGTATAAATTGTATAACCTTTTGGAAACAGATCTAACATGCCTTCCAACCGTGATTTTACTAATTTATTACAGAGATTATATTGAGAAATAGCCACGGTCACAGTAATTGAACTTTAAGCAAGATACCATGGCAGTGCGACATGTTAAAACTTAAATTTTTCAACAAACACTCGTCAAAATAAATTTTATTTTTAGTGTCCCCATTTTGCTGATTTATGATAAGTGGGAAATAAGTGACAATGACGATATTATCACATTGTAATGACTCTGGTCACGACTCTCCAAATAAAAAAAAGTTTTTGCCCGTTTGCTCATGTGGACGAGCTAAAAATAGCATCGAAAATTAGCTTGTAGTGATAATTATGATATTTTTAGTATATTTATTGTCACCGTGGAAAATTTGGGAAGTATGAAGTGCTAACAAGTGACCATCCGCTTGTTGTAAGACGAATACTGTAACTGTTTATGAAGTCTTCGCAAAGTGAACGTACTTTGTAACAAACATAAAAATATTGATCTGCGCCTTTGCCCTTCTATTGACTTTTATTTAATTATGTTGTTTATGTCTTGTTTACAGGCATAACTGACCGTACCTAACTCAAAAATGTTTATAAGGAAAATATTTTTTTAACAATTTTAAGGAAAATTTTGCTGTCTTTTCAATTGTTGTAGCTGCGGACATTTAAAACTTCCTTTTCAATCAATGTCCAAACGGTAATTTGAGTTCCTTACCATCTTTACAACACGACTCTATTTATCATTCAAGTACGTGGATATTTTAGGTCGTTTTCCAACAATATATTTTTGTCTTCCTGCACGCATTGCTGTAGGTCGATTATTTTGAAAGACTTTACCTCCCACTTTACGTGTAAGTAGGTAGGTTATTTCTAAGCTACCTGGAAATATCGACATCTCCTGCTAAGATACCAACGGGTAATATCTTTATTTTATTTTACTTAAAATATACCAGACCTGTTTAACCTGACCAATCAGTCTGGGTGGTAAAACTTCAAACAAAAATAATTATTCATAAAATTAAACTTTCCTTTTAAGCCACTATTTGCGTAAAGGTACGTTTCCAAGACGGGCCGCAGGCTGCAAACTGCAGCTGCAGACTGCAAGCGACACTACTCATTTCTATGTAAATCTATGAAACTAATTCCAAGCGCGGCCGCATGCCGCGGCTGCACAATACATGAAACGAGTAGTGTCGCTTGCAGTCTGCAGCTGCAGTTTGCAGCCTGCGGCCCGTCTTGGAAACGTACCTTAACACACATTTCAAATGGATTTCGATTCAATGGAAAATAGACACCTTTCAATCTGATTTGTCCTGGTTTTATTTACTTGTTCTATTTCAGAGATTTGGTCACACGCAGGGTATGAGAAAACGTTGCGTATGTTTTACGTACTCGTACGATCCTAGTTTACTTTACATAACAAACTAATCGCAGGAACACAACGGAACACCAAAGTCTATCCGACGCCCGCAGTGACGTTGCATTGAACTTTGAGCTTAGAACTCGGATTGTTGGGGCTACAGACATCTGTAATCGTCATAGAGGAAGTCCCATTCGATACGGTTCATGATAACTGTTGCGACCTGTGGCCTAACACCACCGCTTAGAGTAAGACTGATCTAGTTGTGGAAGAGGAATGGCGTTCTATATCATGTAGTACCGTCTCGCTTCTATAACTGCTACAGTCTTACTTCGAGCGGTAGAGGTGATAATGCCGAGGGCAGCGCCATTTTCTTTATATCATTTTAATCCGGTTTGAACCGCATTTGAAGATAATGTAATCTGTTGGTGTTGCATGCGTATTTATTTTGACAGACTTGTGTAGGTATTCTTTTATGGCCGCTGCTGTTTGCATTCATGTTAACATCCCAATGGTTCGATATTATAAATTAATTAACACAAAGTATAAAGTGGGTTTCTCCAAAATTACAAAAATTAACTCTCATTTTTTTTTCTTACTGCGAAAATTATCGATTTTTATAGATTTTATAATTAAAAATATACATACTAAACTTAGTGTTTTTCTTTGCTCTGCAATTCTACAGTCGACGAAGAGTTCTGAGCAGATTTTTTTACAGTACATTTTTATAACATTGCGTAGTTATTTTTTGCCCTCGAGTCCTAAGCTATGTTATTATATCTTATACTATCAATAAATTATAATTATTACTTTGAACTATTGCATGTACACAAAAAATATGTTTTACTTTAAATATCACAAGACAAGCTATAATTTTGTTAATTACAGTTCTTGGTGATTAATTGAGCTATTTGTGTAGTGTCGTTTAAAGTACGTGTAGAAACAACTATTTTTAGGTTTGTGATGTTCCTTGAGTAACTAATAAATGTAACAGTTGGTATAGAATTACTGAAGAGGCAACTTGTTTTTTTCTGCTAAAAATATTGTACTTAATGCCTTAAGCTTTTAGGAACCAGGAGCCTTACCAGCCGGCAGATCAATATGATATCTCCAGCCTGCTCTAAGTTTCTATGTTCCGTAGCTTGAAAAAAACACTACAAATGACGTGTGCTAAAACTCTCATGTGGCATAGATATGTACGTAGCAGTATTGAATTTAATAGATAAAATGTACTATACATTTTATCTATTTCATTCAATTGCTTTTCTCCAATTCTAATGCCCACAGCCGAAGCCATATTGGAGTAAACAAATTGACTCCGGCGCCTTAAGCCAAAAAAATATTACACAATAATAATATCTTTATCTATAGACTGTAATGTCAAGCAATTCGTAGTATTTAAGATAACTACTAATCGAAAAACATATTATATTTTCCCTAAGATTTATTAATCGAAATGTTTTTAACTTAGTAGATAACCAACAAATTATTCTTTCGGCAGTTTGTTTAATTCTTATTGTAGTTTAAACAATTATATAAGGTGAATCGTTGACCTGAGGTAGGTGTCAAATATGAGAGAACGCGGTATTATGTAAACATATATGTATACGTATTATATATACTTATGTATCGGGGTCAAGGCTTGCAAGGTACTTCACCTCATCACAAGATAAATTGACGTGAATCTATTAGGGATGAGGCGTATTTATCATAACAGGCAGAATCACAGGTAGTAGGCAAATAACAGATAACAGTTGTTCTCGCGAGTAACTTATATCTGTTCTTTTAAATATCGATTACTCAACAGTACTCAGCGCTCTCCTACACTATATTAAATAACAATACGCGTTGTTTAATATAACATGTTAGCCCATCATACTGACAAACAGTACGTAGAAAAATAACTGACAGTTATTTAGTAACAGACAATAATATTGTGAACTGTTATTTTTACAGAGCTGGAACAGGTGGAACAGATATCGCTCAACTCTACAATCTATCATTGTGTATCTACAATAAAGTTTACAATGCCTCGTTTAGATTCGACGAGTACTGACAAACACTCGTATGTAAACAACTTATTGAGGAATGATAAAGTACTTACCACAAGTATTTAAAGATATTTACATGGCCGTATCCATGCAAGTGTTATTGTTGTTCGTCGAATCGTTAATTGACATCCTAAATGGGGCATAAAACGACAAAGTAATTAACGTATTATTTTTAATTTAATTCATACGTCAGATATTTAAGGTTATAAATACGGCTGTCGACGGATGGACGCATAGGTATATTATTATGGGTATAATTTATGTATGCCGACGCCGGTTTGAAAAGCGTTGAAACCACGATAAGACATGATTAGTGTCTTCCAGATGCATTTTAAAAGAATATTTAAATAATATACATAATTTACAATTCATTCACAATTTTTTACGTTTGTTTCTTTTTTGTTTTCAATAAATATGTGAAATAGGTTTAATTACATGAACGTAACATGAATGTGAATCATGACCTTTTTTTTAAAATCGTAATGCTAAATTACAATTATCAATAATTTTCAGAGCTTACAATATTTCTTTTCTAGTTTTTGTGGAGCAGTCTTCATTTACGTATTAATTTTCCTTGAACAGCTAGGTAAATACGATGTTAATTTAATTATTATGTAATATGATGAGATAAGGAAAAGGTGATATAATTAATGAACTTTAATTAGCTCTTCACGTCAATGACGTCTCCTGTCACACGTCTCCTGATCTCAGGGACAAATCACTTTAATAATAACTTTCTATTGATGTTTGGTTACCGCAACAAAAGTCAGAAAGTAGCCTTAACCCTTGTGAACATTTAAACGAAAACGTTTGATATTGGTGAACCTGCTAAAGAGCTCTACAATGTAGAGTTCAACTTTATTTGCAGATAGAAAACAAAACGTTCCCAGTTGTTTCCCTTTCTCCATAATCTTACACATAAAATTCTCGTGTCACAATGTTCGTCTCCGTACTCCTGCGAAGCGGCTTGACCGATTTTTTTGAAATTTTGTGAGCATATTGAGCAGGTCTGAAAATCGGCTAACATCTATTTTTCATCCCCATTTTTGTTTTTCGGGAAAACGCTCGCGGCAATAAGAAGTCGCGGGCAACAGCTAGTTCAAATATATTTTTATTGATGAGTCATTTAATAGAACATTATAGTGCAAAGAGTTATGCATGAATTACTCACGAAAGCCCCATATCGAGTCGATCTAGGCTGTTATCACAACCTACATTGTAGATTGATCATAACATAAGCCTAGATTTAGTGTTTAGATTATTATGTAGCACAAAACTTACATTCGATGGAAGATAGGTTAGTATAATTTCACATAGAAATTAGGTCACACGTGGTACTCTGTACCTACCTAGTTTATATTTAGTTTATCTACAATGTTTGGGCTTACAATGGACGCTTTGTGGCTCTCTCAAAGCTACGTGCGACGTGTATTAAATGACTGGCTTCGCGTTGGCCTCCAGACTATATTTTTATTTTTGGACCGCATTTGGAGTGTAAATATGCACAATATTTGATTTAAAGTACGTTGACCACCACGGAGTATCAGTTTTAAATCTAGCCAACCCTAAAGTATTTTATTATAGTAGTACCTAAATAAGACACATGATTGAATGTGTCTAAATATATCTCGGATCTGTTTCGTAGAGATGAAAAATGCATGTTTTACTTTAAAGGATTAAGGAACCTCGTCCTTTTTTGAAGTCGATGCAAATGCCGTAGTTGTAGTGTAGATGTATTTGACAGTTAAGACATTCAGATAATTAGTCCATTGAACCCATTTAACCTCAGGTTATGTAATATTAACAATTGACTTAATTAACCTCGAAGTAGAGTTTAAGCTTCAAAGAGATACTAAAGTCTAGCTAAGGTCAAGCTTTTTACTATTTTCCATATGTATAGATCTGGAGCAAGGTTAACAAATACTAATTTATTACTTCTTTATGGACCAATTTGGCAGCTATTGCACGTCTTGATTCAGCTACAATTCGAGTTCTCAATTCTCTTTATATTTTTTTACTCTCCAACGACTAAATCGCCGTTACATTTATATCTTAAATTATTTACAGGAAGCATTTTACATTAAACTTTATTACTTTTGTAAACACCTATAGTTCTTGCGACGAACTTCTCATAGTGAGTCATAACTATGTGTAGGGCAATGACACCATTAATTTAATCGTGAACTTGATACATTTACTACGAACGTATCAAAAAGACACTACAGACGCTTAGTACTTTCTATACACATATAGTAGAAGTAGCACTATTAGAAACAGTTTGTGAAATGTACCTAATACCTAGATTCTAGAGCTCAACTATTCCGCGAGTAATTCAGAAACAATATAATCAATTTAACATAGATAGGGATAAGAGAAAAGAGATGTAAGCCTTTGTCCTCGCAAAGAAAAGCTCTCGCTCTCGTTTGTTTTTAAGTGTGAGAAGGCCTTAAACCCTGAATGAGTTCAAGCCACGCCTAAAGCACATCGTGGTTACCTGTCGGACACACCTCGGCCTTACCTAAAACACCCAGGGCTTCTTTACTACTTAAGCTAGTCACGGGGTTGCTCGCCCAAAGCATGGTGAAGCACGGTGGTCATGAATAAATAGGTTAAATCATTAAAAAAAAACAGACTCGGTCAGCTTTAAACCATTTATTTATGCTACACATACATTAAAACGAAAGTACACAAAAAAAAATTCAAGGAATTCTGTGTAGCTTTCGCGTTGGTCTTCCAAGTAAAATAAAAATACATTTCTTACAATAGTAAATCGATTCAATACAAGTGTTACCTACGTTTTATAGTTCTGCACTATTTGACCTGGCTCGGCGTGTGTTCGGGTTATCGAGTCGTAAATTCTGAGGTGCCCGGAGGTGAGGTAGAGTCATGACTCATTGGAACGAATATACTAAGTATACGAATATACTTGTAAGTAGATACAGTGAAGCAAATTTTCTAGAATAAATTGTCATTTTATTTACAGCATAAATTAATCCTTTTAATATTAAATCTAAAGTTCGTACGGGGATGTTTGTTATTCTGCTCAAACAGCAGGAGCAATTTCGAAGAAATGTGGTGCGGCTACAGAGCTAGTTGATCCTCTGGATTTTACCGACATTGTCAGACCGGGTAATGTCGTTGCAGCTACAGTACAGTGCAGTACATCACTGATTTTCATATTTTACATGTTTTTGACAAAAACGCAACTACTATTAAACCAAACCAATTGAACAGATTTCACGAACAACAAAAGGAATCTAGCAGATAATTACTAATTTAGTATCTTTAAATAATAATAACATTAAGTTAAAATGAGTAATACTGTAACCTTGAACTTTCATTAACTAAACATCGAAGTGTAAATTTTCACGTACTTGCTTGCCCATTGTTTTGATTTTAAATTCTTTAAGTGTGTTTAGTTAATAATAACACAAGTGATTGGTACCATTTTTAGTTATTTGAGATCGACCTAGGCTTCTCATTATTCACTAAAATATAATATCTCGAAAATACTGTATAGCAATATTGTTTCATGTTTTCGTGACGAGGGGATATGTCAAACTTGTGCTGACTAACTTGCTCACTCATGCTTCGTCCGACACTGGCGGGACTGTAGTAGCCTAAACATAAATGCTAAATGAGGCGTAGAATTAAATAAACAGAACTTGAACCAGAAAAGTCGGTTCTAGAACCCAAATGACTGCAATTAATCAATCAGTGCAGGTAAAGTTAAAAATACAATAGAGGCTCGTTAGTTATAATTTAGTCTGTTCACGTGCGTAGGCGCTTATCGTGGAGGTGGATCACGGCTGCCATTGACGTCACAGCCCAGGGTCGGACCACGGTTCCACACTTAACTGAACCTCTAAATACATGACCAAAGATGTTTAACGATTTCGAAAATCGGTTGTGACGCGATCGAGTTGATTTATATTTTTTATATTGCCTTATTAAGGTTCCTATATACGTAATATAGGTATTACGTACGAATATAAATGCAAGTTTATTGCTCAATTTTCAATTTTGAAGGTAAATATAATTTTATTTCAATTCACGTTTTGAAAAAACCTTTTCCAAATCCCACTCTTTGGTTTTAATGCATTTATGTGTGACTAGTTGTAACGAGACGTGTATGTTGTGTCGACAACATTTTAAATGCATAAACGTACTTAAAAGTGACATGAGTAGGTCAAACAAATATGTGACCTGTGCGGTAGTTGAACCCGCGACCCTTGGCGCATGCGCTTAGCCACTGCACCAAACGAGTTTTCAGCAGTAAAGTGCGTGCAACATAACTAAAAGATAATAATTACTTTGCAATAATAATAACATTTGCACTCATTCACTCAAAATCTTTATTATGTAAACCTCTAGTGTTCAAAACATTTGTAATTAGGACTACTTGTCTTATATCATTTACTGACATACAGAACCGTTTGACAAGATAATTTCAGTACTTTGTTTATTCATTAAAATTCATATTTTTTCTTAGCTTATTGATCAATGATCATTTTTTTTACGAAGTATTACGAAGCCACGCAAACTCATTGTTAGTGGTGTTGATTAATTACCATTATCGCTGTCACTATTCATTTGCAAGCCGTCCCTTGAATATCTTAAAAAGTCATGAAATCAATTGAAAAAAAAAACAAAACGTGAAGCAAACTCATTACCAACGAATTTACTTTTAAACTATTCAGTAATACTTGCGTAACCTAATGACGTATTCGAACCTATACAAAATACCAGCATTTCAAATCAATATTTTCAGATCAAATCTTTGCAACAATGTAACTACAATAGGAAACCTCGCAAATGTATTCCGCGATCATTATAAAATTCCTAACATTATTCAAATGCAAAGTAAACACGCAAAAGTGCCATTCATATGCAACAAAATTGCTCTATTGCGATCTAGATAACCTTTAAAACTGCGAAGTTATTTACTCGTATTTTAGCTATTTTTAAATATTATTTGTGTATTACATTGTTGCTAGAATAACTAGATGTAATCTAGCACGTGGATCTAAACCTGACGTCCCACGATCAGGAGATATAACTTCTGTCGGCTACGGAGCAGCACAAACAGCCGTCGGCGACTTACCAACATGTCTGAAACAATGGCTGTTGGGATCGTGTATGAGAGTTCGCACACTACACCTATCTTGTCAACGTCTCTCTTCTGCACCTGAACCATTCTTACCTTGGGACTTCCTGATCGTAAGACACAGGCAGAGGAAAGATATTAGAACCTCCTTAAATACGTCTTTTTCTGCAACACTTGTTGAAACAAAGAATAATATTCCAAATCAAAATTCGAAAATAAACCCTATTCGATATAATCATTAAAACCCTTTTACTCGATTACATTAAAGGCTTATAAAGACGTCTTTAGAGACTAGGTTTCAATTGGATTCGAATTTAAAAAAAAAACTTAATATTTTTCTCGTCTGCAATATAATATGGCTTTCTTTGCCAATCTTTGTAGTTGCATTACCATAACAATTATACACGTGCTGCCTCCGCGTATTGCAAAATTGTAAACAGTTGTAAAACAGTCTCGTGAACTGCCATTGATAACGTTACTTGTATGTGTATGTTTTAATGAGGAACTGATTAGTGTTATTTCCGCACCAGTAGACAGAACATAATTAGTATTCATATTCATTTTAGAATAGCCAGTAATACTCATATCTACTTAGTAACTTGCCAATCAAATTATACTCATGATAAAGATTGGTACGTATGAAACTAAATAACAGTTGGTTTGGTCTGCAGTATCCTTGGTTTTAAAGTTCCTTACTACGTAGATCTATCCTCAATAACACACGCCAATGACCGAGAAGCGAAGTCGAAGAAAAAAACCAGTCATTGCCACCCATTGTCAAAATCGTGACGTCTGTAGTGCGTGTTTTGATCAGACTTACCAACGGACATACCGTTGCGATCACCTTGTATCAATTTTGTACTGTCTTCATCTAATCTGACAAATGATACGAGATTCGGTTCGTAACACACTACGTCATAGAACGCTAATGAGCACTACTCACAAGCAAAAAGTTATCGTCGTTTGTAAACCTCTTTTTTCTTTCACACGAACACATTACTTTTTTGGTTTGAGCTCGAAATTCCACAGTTGTTGGTTTAATAAGAGTCTGTACAAAGTTTATTGTTGCTTCAATTGTGTAGACTTTAAGTTAGGTAACATGGTATCGATAATCATTGTCATCCGGTCAACGAGAATCGAATAAACTTAAGTTTGCGTTACTACGAGTATGTTGTATGATACAATAAGGATGCTTAATTCTGACAAATGGCTGTCAAAGACTTTATTGCTTTGCAATTTTCTTAAAAATTACGCGCTAATGGCAAGTTCATTCTAAAACCTAGAAATTAATATTACGTATATGGGTTTTAACACGTGTCTTGGGCTTACCAGCAACCCCTTTTTAAACTTAAATTAGAATCAGTAACAGTGACGGTCAAAATAAGTTTTGTATTTAGTTCAGCCTTGACCAAACTGAAAAACACGAACGTTACGACGATGTACAAGTAAAGGTCAACAACCTCGCCGGCCTGTAATCGATGAAATCGCTTCGAATTGGTAATATAGGTATATAGTCCGTGGCAGCCCTCATTATCTTAATTAATTACTGTGCAGTTTAAAACAGTAGGTTAATATCCAAATTACAAAACATAAGTCAATTAAGTTGTTCTTAAGTGTAAAAATATTCATCTCTCGGGGCTTTATCTGCAATCATAAATTTACTGAATTGCACATCCTAATAAAATCATAATAAGCGTGGGAGTCACTCTAACCTTAATGTGTTTTTATTTCCAGGTATTTTTAGCTGAAAATATAACTGACCACCTTTAATTACTATATTGACGCGATTGAATTTATGCGTAATGAAACGTCTTGTTATAATTTGGAGTTTGAGTTGGGAATACTTTACTTTTTTTTTCTTTTTTATCCATTTCAAACCATACATACATACATACAGCTATTTGACATAAGGGACACGGATTTTCTTTTAAAGATTTTTCTTTTAAATCCATGTAACTTTGAACTACATTGTCTGCCACGCTGGATGTAACAGTTTACTCATACACACCAGTATTTATTTGTCTTTCAAATGTATGACCAAGTAATTTAACCTTCATAAAATTTTAGCACAAGTGTACGATAAAATAAAATAAAAAATACATGGTCAAATGCAAGTTTTTCGAAGTAAAGAAACACAATGACTTAGCATATAATCAACGTTTAAATGGAAAACTAAACCATTGTTTTAAATTATTAGCTTTACAAATTACGTAATTTCTTACGAGAGTTTTTTCTATAAATATAAATCTGCAACTTCCGTTCCTTTTTAACTAAGTTATTCCTACGTAACTAGTATCGAATACATCAGGAAATGTCAACTAAACGAAAGTGCACGCTACGGCTATTAATTGATACACTTAGATACAATAATTAATACCCATCGTATTAACACGTTGGATTTTGGAATTTGCAGGATGCAAGTTTCTAGACATTATGATATACGCATGGCTTTCATTTAATTTTTACACATTATCTGGATTCATAAAGCCCACATAAATATAATGACTGCGTTTTCATCTGGGATGACAGTGATGCGTAGCGAGGGATGAATTTTTGAGAACTAATAAATGTATTCGATTCATTTTCTAAGCCTTACGAAGTCTTTTGTTGATGAATATATTTGTTTGGCTTATAAAAACACACCCCTTGTTTCTTACCCATGGTGAAAAGAACGACTTAAATGTAGGTACCTGTTAAAACTCATGTATTTGTAGTTAGTTTTAATGCAATTACATTCATAGACAGTAGCATTGTTAACAAAATATAAATCTATCATGGAAATGAGAACAATTTTATTAAACTAAATTCAATAACCTTACAGGTGCACTAAATAGGTAGAGTTTCTGGTCTGCGTCGTACAAGCAATTTGTAAAATACTAAGAGGGGATAGAGTAGAAATAAAACGAAAAAACGTCCTAATCTTCCTTTACTTTTCACTCTTATTATAAGACACTTCGATAGCTTGGCATATATATGTTTAAAACCATTTTATTGCAAAAATAAATATTTGAAGAAGTAACTTACATGGCGGTGCCTCTATTTTGTTATCCGTTTTAGTTAGTTTGGTACTTTACAGCTTCACATTTACCATATCGTTAACAACCTACTTAACATCAGAGCATAGAAAAACTTAAATAAATAGCAGTAACTCGAAAAGTTTACAGTAATTTTTAGGTTTTTGAAAGTAAAATAGTTTTTATTGCTCAAAATGCTTGAAATAATATGTTTCTGCACTAAAGCTTGAATGTGCAGTGTGCCTTGAATTCAGTAATGTTAATCATTTCTTTCATCTTTTTTTTTGCCTGTCTTGTCCCACTTCTGGGTAAAGGCCCCCCCCAAGTCCATCCACGATTCTCTATCTTGCGCCGCTTCGAACCAGTCCTCCTTTTTTCCGACGTCGATGGCTCCTGTAGTGTAGTCTTAGCAATGGGAAAAAGTGTCGAACACATAGGTCACCTTTATCTGAACTGAAATACCTAAACTACTGCGCTTAACGAAGATATAGTGCATTTTGTGTCTTCATTCTTCTCAATACTAAATCTTGCCTCTGAAATCAAGAGAAAACTTCATCAGGACTAAAAGTTATGATTTGTAGACCAAAACTGAACTTCCGATTTTTTTTTAATTTGATACATGAGACCTCTTAAATGCTCTCATGGGTATACCGCTTCCGTTCGTTGGTGAGCAAATCGAGCTCCATATAATTCGTGTAGCTACAAATCGTAAATCAAATTAAGACAAGTCCCTTTATCACAAATGGTGTTCTCGCCGCGGTAGACAATAGCCCCGGCCGGGTGGCCCTCCTCCATATAAAACCTCATTAAACGCAAATAGCTCTATGACGCTATCAGAAAATAAATATTTTTATGAGCGAATAAAATGTTGGATACATTTGGTCAACGTTATCTGAGCAATCGCGAATCCATGCCAACTTTGTATTTGATTTCTTTTTATGTTACCCCACACTAAGCTTTTTCTGGTATAGTCATAGTGTCATTTATACCGAAAATATTGTTCGTCTGAAGCAAGACTCATATTTCTTGGCTCGACACCATTTATGACAATCTCTTGCTTACAGATATGCTGGTTTAAAATAAATACATGAGTAATAAGAATTACTCAATCGTTTTAACGAATATACGGATAATAGCGGTCCGACCGATTTCGGCCACGGCGGCTAGTGTTACTATGACACCAGCCAGCTACGCAGGACATATTATAGTGCACAAGCGTGTGCGCAAACACAGGTGCACTCTCTATTCCTTTACTCTCATAGCCCGATGGGACGGTAATCCGACACGACCGGAGAGAGATCAGGCGCAGGACCCACATTTTTACGTGCCTTCCGAAACACGGAAGCTGTGATATTTATTTCTTAAACGCACACAACATTCGAAAAGTCGGTGCGCGCCGTGGGGATCGAACTCAAGACCTCTGACTTAGCAGTCCTACGGTCTCGCCACTAAGCTATCACAGCTTCTTGAATATACGGATATAGTCACTAGAACTACAATATAAAGGGATCGTTCTAGAAACTTGGTTGAGAATGTTTGATAAGTATGAGTCTACCTTAAAAGATATAAATGAATCATAAGCCACAGGAATCATTGACACACCTATAAAATGCATTTGTCATGTCCAATCATAATAAAACCCGGTCAATTGCAGGTCGTATACGTACACGAAGAGTTCTGTACTGTACCAATGTCTATAAAAATAAGCACAAAATTATGCTCGTTGCTTTGAAGCTTCGTAAAATTTTTATTTTATTTAGTTTTTTAGTATTTACTATTGCTGTAGCAACATAAGTACTTGAGCGATACAAATATCACGACAAGATATATCCTGGTGACAGACGGATAGACAAACAATAGAGTCTTAGTTATAAACATCTCTTTCTGGGCACGGGACTTTAAAACAGTAAGGACTCTTTGGGTTTGGAACCATAAAAATACTCGTTAATTAACCTTTAGTAACCAGATGTCAAACTTTTTGCATTACTCCAACCAATTACACGTTCTTTATAAAATGAATGTCATTCCGATTGGTGTTTAATGGAGTGTGTTAAAGGTCCGGTCAAACGGATGCAGCTCCGACTGACAATTAATGTTACAATACAGCTTGACAAATCTCTTTGTTCGCTCTTCTGATTGTTATTGGCAGTTTGACACCGATTACATAAATTTCGGTCAACATGGCTTCGTGTACGCGAGTTAATAGGTAAAGTCTACACGAAGTGTGTTGCTAAGTAGCGTTTTGTTTACTAGCTTTACATACGACTTTGACCGCATAATCTCGACTTTAAAAGCATACTGGCAGTTTTGGATTGAATCAGGTATGTTTGAGGTTAATTCTTTAACAGTACCCCTGTAGACACCTAGATCAATTTTAATCAGTAGGTACTTAGTGTTTGAATTATTTGCGAGCAAACTGACAAACAAGTATATCTTTTTGGCTTTTATAATTCGTAGTAAAGAATCGCACATTACTTTTTTGTATGTATTCGCTTTATACCGACATCGCTAGTTACAATTTTATTCTAAGTAAACTTATTTTTCTTCTCTAAGTAGATGTGAGTGGAATAAGGCGTTATACATTTAACCTTAAATTACTTTTACTTTTAAACCTTCTTCGGTTATCTAATGATGGCTTTCTAGCCATTAGCGTTGACGTCAGACAGTGTCCATGACCTAATCCAACGGTTTAATGTTTAATGAAAGTAAGCAGATTAACCAAGTTAACTAATGTCCATTACATTTAAATTAATAATGTCAGTTAATTTATATTAGTTTAGTTTCTAGAAAAATACTTGATTTTACATATATTTAGATGAAGTAAAACTTCTGCAGTATACGACTTGGTTGTTATCCAAAGTTAAAGTCAAAGGTTTTTTTTTTATATTGGGAGCTCTATAAATTTACGTAGAGTCCGTTCGTGTACACAGACAAAAAAAAAACATGGTTAAGTTATTTTTAGACACAACTTTTTTTTGCATCTACGAGATACACGTGTAGACATTTAAAAACAAAAATAACTTGAACCTATTACTTGGGCAATGGCTCGAAGCTGGAACTGGAAACATGCGTATGTTTAATTACCCACAGCAATATAAACCGAGTGTTATACGAATGTTCCGCGCTGGGCTTATTCGTAGGTTATAATAAGAATAACCGTTACGATGAACGGGACGAGTCCGGGATGGTTGCCGGAGGGGGGTGCGAGGCGCGGGGCACGGGGGGGCACGGGGCGGCGGGGGGATGCTCCCAGTGCACGCGTACCATAGACGCTACACCATACACATCTCAATAATACATCTAATATTACTCACAAACACGTGAATACATTAAAACACAATAGGAAAGTGAAATCTGTACAACCGAAGCTTTTCCTCGTAAAGTTTCTTTCAACAATTTGTGCACGTTCCGCGAAGAGAGGTTATGTTGACAAAGGAGTTATGGGCGGAGGTGAGTACTACGTGTTGATACTTCCGCTATTTTATTATGTGATTTAACATAACTAGTCATTAAATTGTATCAGTGAGGTAATATATCTCGTTTCTACGGCTGTATTTTATCGATACTTGTTTTGTGAACGTCAACTCATTCTGCCGTCTCAGTACGGTTCCGATTGCTGCTTATACTTTTAAAAGCGCAGAAAAGTAATCAAAATTTTAATATAACCTTCTTATGATAAATCTACATATAAAAGAAATAAAATATTGAATAGTAAATAAAAACAGCTGAACAGGTACTAAGTTGAGTTGTTTACATAGATAAGCTAATGTTACATCTGTAAAAGATAAACAGAATACAATTATCGTGTAGACCAATTAGTTTTTAATTGTCATAATCGTAATTTATTGTGTCAACAAACTCGGACTTTAAAATTAAGAAATAATACGAAACAATTAATATGTCTGTTTAGTCTAACGGAAAATCTGATATGCGTGTAATCTAGCGATCTTTACACATTTATATCTTTTGTACATAGAGCTTCGGATTTAAATGTGGTTTTAGAATTTTTACTTAAAACTCAGGAACGTTAGGAAAAATCGTTAGGTACTTAATTTATGTACTTTTATTGGTACAATAATTAACCAAAAACCTCGAAAAATGTTTCCTACATCCTAATTTTACTGAAATCGCTAATTATTTTAATTAAAATGTTTTTTTTTACAAAACTTGTTGTGAGTTCGCATAACAGCGTATTTGTTATTATTATTGTTTGTGTTTTTTTGCGCTAAATACAATTTTATCTCATTACTTTTACACATACTTGACATAGATCAAATGAATTCGTTCGGATAAATAATTACTTCTGGAAGCGACTTTTAGATAACTAATTATAATTATCTATTAAGCTTTCTCACTAACATAATTAATTAGTAAATATAAGGAAACCCCTCATTTGAATAGGTATTACCTAATACCGTCTCTAAACGCATCTAACTATATTCAAGGCGAACATTTTCTCGATAAATTGATAACAGAAAACTATAGTATCTTTTCATTCACTTCGATCAATAGCGACAATCTATAAAATCATGATTGTTCCCACAGTTCCAAGGCATACTACTTCACGTACCACATACACAAGTACCTAGTATGTACTAGGTAAGTATATATACTACGTAGATATAATAGGTATGTGTAGTATCGTCATAGTTCCGTCCTTTAGCCATTACAATGCATAATGAAATCAATTATTATTATCCAGTATAGATGGCGTGTCACCATCCCTGGCCAATGGATCTACTCATGTGGAACTTGATAAACATGTTTTGCGTATTTAGTATTAAATTACTGTTGTTTTAACCGTCATTTGTGTGATGTGTTTTAGTTTTATCGGATGAGTATATCCGTTGCTAGTAGGTCGGGATAAAGTAAAAATAATTTGAGACAATTTCTTGGAAAGATTATTATTTAAAGGTTTCTTAGAAACATTTGTGACGGCTCTTATCTTGAAGTTTATGTCACTATTATTAAACGTTATTTTTACTTAGTAAATTTATACATATTTTATTTGATTTAAAAGTTTTTAGATAGTCTGAAGCAAAAAGCCACATTACAACTGGTTTCGTTTTAATAACTTTGTCCTCATTCTACGAGTTTTAACATTTGGGATGTTATATGCTAGCGACGTAAACACATGTATAAAACGGTTTATCATGTCTTCAAGATAACAACTGTTATAATATTGAAAATGCTCGATGTCCATAAAAAATACGACAGTAAAAAGCAATTTAACCAGTTCTGAAAGCTCACAAACTTATTGAAATGTAGAAATGTAATCCTGGAAATGTTTGCATAGTGTTAATAAATCATTTTTATCTTATCTATTGACAAATAAAAATATTGTCATAAATCTCATTGATTGGGTACTCTTCACTCTATAGCATGACTTGAATTATATGTGTTTAATTGTTGCATTCATCGTTAACTTGTCTGCGGGCGATGACAATAGCAGAATCTTGTCTGAAGCTTCTATTGTTTCTGAAGGAGAGACGTTTAGTTTTCCTGGTACAGTTCAATCACAGCAGTGACGGTAAAAGCAGGTCATGTCCGTGGGCAGCAGGCAGCGGACGCAGCAGGGAAAGTCACTCGAGCGTGGTAACTCAGTTTCTTTTTTGCAAGCGTAGCGTGTTGGGTACGCATGCGCGGGGCGCGCCATACGTCAGTGTTGCACGGAACCGACGTTCACTTCGGACGCGCGAGTGGCGCTCGTGTCTATGACGGCGTTTGGTGCTTATGAATAAAGAACTAGTGTTGTGTATTGGATTGCGATGAGCGGCGCGGGGGTGGCGTCCCGGACCACGGAGTCCCTGCCGGCGGCCGCCGAGCTCCCGGTGCGGCTCTACATGCGAGCCCTGCGCCAGTACCAAAAGCTCCTAGACTTACGACGCCTATCCTCCAAAGACAAAGTAAGCATTGTCCTCGAAAACCTTTTCTGCTTTATCTCTATCGATTTATGTAATAGCTTGACACTGTTCATCATAGTTTCCTAATTTAAAGCAAATGTTAGGTATCATCACGACATTTATAACTTTACATAATGCCGTTAAGTTAGCTTAACCTTGCGGCATGCTTTGATTGTTTTTTTTTTATGTGTCCTCCACACTAGTAACATTATACTTATTAGGTATGAGCTATGATGAACGCAGATAGAGAAACAGAAGACGACTGATTTATTTAAGAAAATTATTAAAATGAAGGTTAGAGTTCATTAATTGGGAATTCCTGGACGTTATTACTTATCATTTGGTTTCTACAATTGTTAAGGAAAATTTTAATGTGACGTCCCTAAGCCGCTAGCCGGCCTGATGAATATTACAGTCATGCATACATACGTAAGTAATAATGACTCAATGCTCAATCTAAGCCATTATATCCTGCAACGTAATTGGACTTAGTGGTAACTTAACAAGGATTTTACTATCACGTCAAAACTGATATTTTACTTAATTTTAATACGTACGAAAAGCTATTGTCACATTTTAATATTCATCGTATGATTATAATAATAATTCGACGCACGAGCGATCGTTGACGTAGCATATTATTTTGCGAACATATTTGGATGTCGTGTGTCGAAAAAGGTAGAGCTTTGAGCTTATCCTCAAGTTCGATCGGAGGACAAACGGTCGGTTGTTATACTGTATGTTATATTCGTGAGTGGAATTCTCTGAGGTAATCTCGGTCGGTCGAGGGCTTTATCAGTTTCAAGGCCGTGCTGCGCCGGCGCCGCCCACGAACTCTTTAACAAATTAATTCGAAGCGCGATTTGTATATTGACGTCATTTAAACATTTGCATTATCTACGACTGTCGGTCTTCTTCCATATTGTTTTATAAATGCAATGTGTAAAGTTGTATTTAAATACTGGTTCATTATTTAAACTGCAAATAAATGCGATAAAGGTTGGGTTACATTGTCTCTACGTAGTTTAATTAATATAATTAAGAGGGTTTTGCTTTTAGTGTCATATTAACATATTTTTTTCTCTCAAGTACAAGTGTACTTATAACAAACATAACCCCGTAAACTGAAATATAAGACCGTAAACATGAGTTAGTACCTATTTAAAGACCGGCGATTAACCTTTGTTATGCAATTTTTTTTTACAATAAATCGACACGTTTCTTGTGATACTAATAGCAGCACGTGTACATTGGTACTATGCACTAATTGGACGTATACAATACATAAATAGCTTATTTGCAATTTCAATTTTGTTTTATTTTTAAAACTAACCGCAAATAATTATAATCTGAACATAAAGAGATTTTAAATTTGATTAGCTCACAAGCAAAAAGGTTAACACGAGTTTATTTTTATAAATAGAATGTTTAAAGTCTGGTGTTGACAAGTTATACAAATTAAATCAGCCAGCTATCAAATAATGTAACAGAAGATACCTTACATAAAGTTATATTTGTTGTTTTACAAACAGAACTCCGCCATTCAATTAAGTAATTACATTACCTAGATATCGATTTTTAATTGAACCTCAAGGACTGTTTTGATTACTTACGTAGTATCTATATTATTCGCTCATTAGCCTTATTCACTTCACCAAAAAAGGTCTTAATATAAAAATGTTCAGAAATAAAGTGTGTGTAAAAACATGCATGGACGTCAATTCTCTCAAGTGATATATGTTGAAACAAAAATAACTTAAATATCAGCGATGACGTTGGTTGCTGGAAGGTTGACTGTATGCAATAACATCTTCAATTTATTGACTCTACTAACCGACCTCACGTGTGTGGTAAGCACTCTTTTAAGGCAATACCAGAATCTATTAATAAAAACTTGACAAAATGATCTTACTTGAACGATTACTTCGTTGCTCTTGATGAGGAGGCAGCAGTATGTATAAGTAGCTAGTTTATGGCTCTATTTATTTAAAAATTAGAAACGCCTCTCTATATTCATAGAGCAGTAAAAATATACTCTTAATTATATAGTAAAATAATCGGTGTAAATTATACTTCACACGTGATATTACCAGACTTATCATACAGATTACGTTACGCTTGACTTACCTGTCATCTATTAAGCCGCAGTACATAAACTTACAGCACATTAATTAGTCGCTACAACGTCGCGTTTACTAAATAAACAGTGCTTAATCGAATCAATCGGCCGTCTAGATAAGTACCTCGAAGTACGTATATAAATACCAGTTTTTAGCGCCCGGTACAAAAACTTACCGACTACTTGACGTTAAGACTTCGTGACTACGCTTGGGCACGTTTTGGTAGTTTGTCGTCACAGATACGGACTACGGGTAGATAAGCTTTTGTCGATTGTCAAGGAATGACAGATCGAGAGATCGATAGTTTGATATTTCGTGAAGGTATCGTGGTAAGGAGGATGTAGAGTTGTGGGGTATGGTCTGTACTGGCGATGGCTAGCGGGCACGTCGCGTCGCCTTTCCGTGTGCGGCACTTCCTGGCCGCTGGCCGCCGGCCGCGTGCCGCAGTAGGCCGCTTGCTCCCCGCACCACGCCACCGGCAACCTCTGCATTCTGCTGATTAGACACTTCCGCACACATTGACGAACGCTTTATTGAATGGCTTGCTATCGCATTTTATATCGCTTGCGTACGATTCATAATTTATTTTACAGTTTAGTATTTGATTTGTGTGGCTGGTAACATAACCTTCGCCGCTCGTCTAACTTTTTCCCAAACCATTTCAGTTAGGCTTTATTTTTTGGCAGACATACTTTTCTTTGTCGTGCTAAATGGCAGTATGCCAGACTATTTATTATTACTATTACTCGGATCCAAGACTGGTTTTTAGAAAATTCGAGACTTGACTTTTGAAGGTCACTTTGAGGTCTTAATGAATGGTACCTAATACCTAACCAAACCTCTGGGAAGCTTGGCCACTTACTAAACCAGCTGTGTGAGTCAGTAAACAAAACTGTCAAGTTTCTATTTATTTGATCTTCTTTTGTGTTCGTTTTAACGTTTGGTTTAGGTCTCAAAGCCATTAATTTGTCCACAAATTCTACCAAACGACGGTTGGACCCATATTGTTTAGGTATACATACATAGAAAACCTGTTTTGAATATTTTTTGATTTTGTCGCTCCTTCTGCGTCGCTTCGTATTCGAGCAAGTCACGATTTAATTTATCATATAAATCAAAAAGCTTATTATATTATATCTATTATAGTATCATAATATAGCTTGGTAATTTAGCAATTAATAAGTTATGTATTACTTACTGACGTGTTTTCTAAATTAATCGACTTTATTATGTTCGTTTTTGTAGATGCATACAAAAACATGTCCAAATTAGTTTTGTAGTAGGTTAGGTTTTGTAGTAACTAGGTCTACGTATTAGTAACATTACCAACTCTACATTTTGTAAAGATGTTCTTTTATTAAGCAGAAAATCTTTAGATATTTCAAACTTTTTAGTAGTCGGTACATTAGTGAATTGTATATTGTACCTAGACGTAACTTATATCTCAAAGAATTTCTTTCATTCTAGAACCACAGTGAAGTAATATAGATTGGGAACGAATCTAACCAACAAAGGACTGTCTGACTGTTCCAATATAATATTATACAGTGAAACATTATGGTAATAGACAAACGTATAAATTTATCGAAATTTAATAAAACATGAGGAAGGTCATTGACCGTTTGACACATCGGCGTGTAGACCAAAAAAGTGAAACCTTGAAGTCCTAGATTCTAAAATTCAGTGGACTTATAGAAAGTTTTGTAACATTCATTGTAATATAACAATTTTATTTCATCATTGAGTTTAAACTTGAAGAAATAAATATTAACAGTAATAAAGTCAGGCCATTATTTCTCAAGATAATAATTTGTTATCCTATAAAAATAGCATTGCATGTTTCTTCTGCGTATATTTAAACATAGATAACCCCTGATATGTGCTAATATCATTGTTGAATAAGCCGTCTGAGCCTCGCGACGCTCGGGAGTATGACGAGCATTGACGCACACGCAAGCGATTAAGTACGGGTCAAAATCTTGCGACGACGCCTTTATAAATAATATTTATGGCCCGATTATGGGAGCACAAAGCAGCATTTTCTTTGGCTATGTCAAGCTGTATAGATACTAGCAGTTATTTTGTTACTATCGATTTTTATACGTATACGTGTAAGATAGGAATGTATCTTTTTGATAAAAAACTTCGGCGTTATAAAGAAACGATTTGAAATAAGTTTCTTTTATATACTCATGGATATTTCCCGTTAAGGAACAGTTATTGTGAACCTAGTATCCATCGAAATTCGTTTTTGTACATCACTAGGTACTTCAAAATGCTGTCAAGCCAGGCTATTGTTCTATTGTCATATCCATAAGTCGTTCCATCCGACTTTCTAATAAATGTATTTGTAATGACCTAATGACAAACGTTTCGCTCTCATCTCTCCCGCTGCGAATACCGGGTAATGTCACTTTCTTCAACTATAAAAAGCAATGTTACATGTTGACGAGTAACTACTCTGTCGCAGATGTTCCTTTCGTGATAGCCTGGCACGTTTCACACGAATAGACGTCATACCTAGGAATTAAACTGGAGAAATCTCTAGTCTTCAAAATAATGAGAAGAGAAAATCGTTATATGCCAACTTTCACAACATTATAGATATCAACTTAGTGCGTACATCCTAAAAACAGACTGATTATGTATCTAGTTATTATTATAATTTTGTTAAAGATCTGTCAAATCATACTGGAAAGAATACATAAAGAATAGGTATGGTCATAAAAACAATGTGACGAGGTTGATGTGCCCGTGACGTAAACATCGTATGACACCAAACCTCAGCCGATATCACCAACATTGTTTTCCAAAAAAACATTTAGGTATGTTATGCTCAACGAAGGCGTGAACTTATCTAAGTTTGTTATGAAATTACAGATAAAACAAACTGATACGCCGAGTCAACATTACTCGTTAAATATCTGAGTGCAAAAATCCTGCCTCAAAACGATTGCATAGAAAAAAACGGCAAACTTATCGATTGGTCCCATTTCCTAGAGCCATTCCATCTTGTTGCTAAGTTCTACTTGTTTGCGAATTCAAAAACTATCCACTTTACCATGAACTCGCAATCTATTATAATGAACTTGCCAAACAGATCTTGCTTAATTGGTTCCATTTCAAAATAAATCACGCAGCCTTTTGATGACTTTGCACTTGACCGGTTTTTCTCTGCGTTCGCATTGGTACACACACGCGCGTGGAGTCAATGCCTCAATGCTAACCAGCTTATAACGTCTAGAACATTTTTGTAAGCGTCGGTTATGATATGTTGCATCTATAAAATATACTCTACTGTACCACAGCCTAAATTCAGCCAAGCTTTTCTGGTCTATGTATAGGTATCATTAAAAGGAAACCAATACCATAAATCGTCTTTATTTGAATATAACTTGAAAGATTGTCTATCTATAACGACTTTTCTATTAGCATAATTTATACAACGAGTTTTTTCTTCGCAATAAAACAGAGGGTTTACTGGCACAATTTACATTTGTATTCCAAGTTTATTGTGGGGAGCTATTATGTACTTGGTTATATAGTATTATGTACGTAGAATAAGGAGTAATGAATTACAAAGTAGTTACGATCGTAAAGTGCCTTTTCTATTTATACGGATAATACCGGAAATTGTGGTTTTACTTCCTAGTTGGCACCTTTAACCTGAAGCGTTATCTGCAGTACCGTAAACATTCAATAATTGATCGGTATGTTTAAATACTTACTTAAAGTAGTACATACAATCTCCATGTTTACAACAAATACAGGGGGTCTTTTCTTTAAGTAATATAATTGCGGTTTTGGATGCGTGACAGCGCTCTACCTTTAATATAGAGCGGACCCTTTAAATTTCTAGTAGGTTTTTTTTCTACAATATGACTGGTAGAAGTGGTGATATTATGTAGCCATAAAATAATTTGGCCTTTGTACTTAAAGCCACTAGTCAATGCAGTTAGATATAATTGTTTTGAGCGAATTCGCAGCGATAATACTGTAAGTGTCGGACATGAGACAGCTCAAGTGTTATTGAGCTTTATGACAGCTATTTATAGATACTTGGGCTTGGGAACTATTCTCGATAGATACCAATAAATGTGTCGTGAAATGATGTTACATCAATATTCATTTGTTACTGGTAAAGTTGTAAAATATCCGCCTTTTTTTTCAAGAGACATTGATCTAATTGATTAAATTAATGCGAATAACAAAATGACAAATTAGAGTCAACCTTTGAAAAATACTTCTTTTTAGTTTAGATTTCTTAATTTAAACTTTTTTAAGTAAATGTGCTCTGTAATATTTATAGAGCTTAGTTACTAACCAGTGTACTTTCCGTGTGGTGTCCGGATATAAAGAATAGCGCCACCCCATATCCTTCACTGGGTGTCGTAAAAGGCGACTAATGGACCTTAAGACCCAGTGCACTGTACCAAACACCTTGGGTCACCCGAATGGTGGCGGGTAAACCACCAACAATCGCATTCCCAAAGAGGGTTAGTGTCAGGCAGGCGGCCGACTATAAAACCATAGCCAAATCTATTAGCAACATGTTGAGAAAAAAAAAGACATGTTGCGCCGACCCCAAGTAAAATGGGATAAGGGCAGGAAGATGAGTTACTAACCAGTGTCTGCCCAAAAAATGTTAATTGTATTAGGCAATAGACTGATACCGTTTTAAGATAATGTCTTTCTACCATATTTTAATCGAATATGTTATTTATTTATACAATGCTTAATTCGATACCTAACTGTGACAAAGATTATGCTATTTTTACTTGAACATAATAACTACCGTGAACTAAAGTGATAAGAGACTTGCCTTAGAAATGTTTTAGTTTTGTATAGAACATGATTCGATATGGGTTAGCTAGAATGTTAATTTTATTGGAAATAATTTCGATAGAGTGCAGTTTACTTTACATATAGTTTATGTATGTATGCAGTAAAGTAAAATGATGCAAAAATAATAAAAATGTCATACTCTGTTCTTTAGTTATATTCAACTTTATGAACAATATTGACCTGTATGTTTCAAACGTATATTTACGACACAAAGTCGCAGGAACAAGCAGTTTCAAAATGAACAACACGGTAGAGTTTCGTGCAGTTCAGATAACTCTCAGGTCAGCTAAATCATTTGTTTACTAAATTAATTAATGTTTAATTCCCAACTGATCACTTCTTGATCACGACACACCCACCCAAGTATTATGTCACAAATAATAACAAATATAAGTATTTCTGTTATAGAATTGAAGCGCTAAACCTGTCTCCAAGGGAAATCTCTTCATTCTAGCTCTCTTTGAAGCAAAAACGGCAACGAAATATTTCTATTTTTGAAGTATTGCTAACATTATTACAAATACCACTCGAATACGCAGGACATTAAATTTAATGCATACCACATTAACTGAATTCACTAATTGAATTTTAATTATGTGTATATTAACATACATTCACAGCGTGCGAAACACTTTTGGAAATACTCCAAATGTGTTTTGCGTACGATTGTACTCCACAATCTTGCTCCTAACAACACGATTCTCAAATGAAACGATTTTCACTATCTGTTCACATTATCTGTATGATGTAACGGCCTAAGAATTGGATTATGTAAACAGTTTTACAGAAGTAATAATTTAATTAATATGTTCATGCAAATGAGTAAAAAAAAGACGATCGGTTTAGTGAATCGTTTTGAGAAAGTCTTTATCGCATTACGTTGGCTGTATGAAAAGCTGTGGAACCTGTTATTTACGTTACATTGTCACGTTCATCAAATTATGAATGAAATATATTTTGTTTTTAGTACCCAAGTAATGTGATTTTGGCTTGCGATTTTTATACTTTTTTATTTATACATGACTGTACGACTGATTAATAGAGATAAAAGTGCTATCCATGTATGTAATATAAACGGCAAGATTTTAAAACAATACTGGTAGGTAAAATAACAGTTTAAAAATTAAAACCAGCTATAAAATACGTACTCATTGATATCACATTCGTCGCAAAAGAATCTTTCGGAACTGGTTGTAGAGCTTGCCTATATAAGGCTAGTCTACAATAATTCACATTATTGAATCATATGCCGTATACGTCATAGCTAATTTTCAACAGTCTCCGTCAGTAGGTAATTATTTTTATTTATTTAATTGAAAAATCTCAGCGTTGTCTTTAGATTGAATCATAGCGAAGAGATTTTCCTATAATTTATTTTTATCTCTATAATCTTGCCTCTAAGATACAGTTATTTATGTCTAAATAAAACAATACCTAAGAATGCCCGTCACAGGCCATGTAAGGCCTTTTATAGCAAATGTTACAGATGTGGAAGAGACACGTCGATTTACGGTGTGTAGTGCACGGTATCACAACTGCAATAAAAATTACATGAAGAGGTAGTAGTGGGCCCTCAGATATCTATAATACTTACTATTAGCTAAAACTTAACGCCTAATAATTATAGACAAAAAAAATAATTAATCGTATGTAAAACAATGTAATTAGTCTGTAGATATAGTTGCAAGTTGTCCTTGAATTATAATACCTACATTACGGTTGGTTAATTGTTTTTTTGTTGCGTAGAACAGTATGAATGGAATGCAATACACATACTTATGTACCTACTCTTGTACATATATGTCTGTGATAACATCTGTTTGTTTAGTTAACTCTACTATTGTACTGGACACTGAACACATGCCGACTTGCCCATTTATTTAGGTTTCGCTCCTGTTTCAAGGAAATATTTATTTTGGAATATAAATGTAGCTTTATAAAGCGCGGTTCTTTTGTTTTAAACACAATCTTTATAAGGCGTGAACATTTGCTATTTATAATACAACAAAAACATTGTTATTCTAAAAATAGAATACTAAAAACAGTAAAACTGAGCTATTACGTCGTTACACAGACATCAAACGCTACTCGCATAAAATGGTATCTACCATCAAAACATTTTTTTGCGATTCAATGAAAATAACTGTTCATGATATGAATTCAGAGAATTCTTTTCTATACTTTATATTAAATTTAAAATGATAGAAGAGTTTCACAATTTGAGAAGTATAGAAATATAAGTAGAATGAATATAGACCACGAGGCCACAGATAAATAAATATAACAGAAACAGTTTTAACTTAGTTTTCTAATAGCGGTAATTCAATATCAACCATAATTTCAAAATAAACACAAGTAAATAATAATATGTCCGGACCTATTTCGGCCACGGTGGCTAGTCAGGTGCACTCTCTGTTCCTTTACTCTCATAATCCGATGGGACGGCAATCCGACACGACCGGAGAAAGATCAGGCGCAGGACCCACGTTATTACGTGCCTTCCGAAACACGGAAGCTGTGATATTTAATTCTAAAATGCACACAACATTCGAAAAGTCGGTGCAGTTGGCAGTCCTGCGGTCTTACTACTAGGCTATCACAGCTACAAAAACAAGTAATACTTATAAAAAACATTATAGGTAATATCTTCAAATAAAATCAAAATAAAGAGTGTTCGAAATTGATTAAGAACTTTTCAAAAACAAGGCAACATTATCATAATAGGACATGTTTTATTAAATTTATGTGTGTTGTAACAGCTCACATGTCTCCCTCTTATGTAACGGGTGTGTTACAAGGACATGCCAAGTGTACGTGCTGAATAACTTACGAACCGAACTTCAATATCACATAAATTGTCTAGTGAGGAACAAACAACGCTATTTGCACGATGCTTTATTATATCCGTTGCGTCAGCGAAATAAAACAATGCCATCATTAGATCGATGGTCTGATGGGTAACTGTGACTGTACTGGCTGTTACTGACTGTGATACGAATTATTTCAAATTAAAATTCTTCTGTTTACTCTCGTATAGTTGATGTGCAACTCGTGAGGTCAGAATTTAAAGCGCCCGTAGGCCTCAGACAAGGCTTCAATAAAATGGGTATGTTATTTAAGCTTATTTACAAGTTTCATGAATTCGGTAATGTGATTTCGACGAACATCTTCTAAATAACAATTTGTCATATCCCAACCGGGTTTTACACTAAGATTCACAGATACTGTTATAAGTAAAACCCAAAGCGTTATTTATACATATGTAAATAGATTGTAACAAACAAAATATCTGAGTGCAACACGTGTTAACATATTTTTTTATAGAATTTATGTAAATTAGGAATAATGTATTTAGAAATGATGTTCTCACTGGCTTTCATTTGATGCTCATATTGTTAGGAATGCAAAAAATCGATACTCTCCTTTTGCTCACTTTTGGGCGCCATTTTTAATTCTTTTTTTTCTATTTTAAAATTTTAGTACCGAATTCCAATTTCAACGATAACAGTTGTTGGGTTGGCCAGTTTGGGTTGTGCATCACATAAAAAAAAATGGATACACTCGTTCGAAAAACATTACCTGCCTTCTGATGCAGTAGGGTAAAAATACCTCAGTACGTGTGTTAATAAATATTTAGATACTTTCGGTAGAATCTTCTAAACTCCCCCGATCATTATTTTCATCGACACCTGACTTCCCGAATATTTTCAATCTGATATACATCGTCTTATTATGCAGTTGACATGTTTACTACACTCCCAAATATTTTCACTGTAAGAACGTGTACTATTGTAAGCTAAAACAATTTTAGGGACAAAAAAATGCGAATAAATATGTATGCTTTATACGGCAATAAATTTGAAGCTGTGTCGAAACATATCGTGAATAATGTGGTTGAAGTGACGCAAGCTCTAGCCTTGTGGATGCGCCCATTTCACAATCGCTCAGGTGCACAAGAAAAGTGGCGGGAAATCATGTATGAACATACCGACAACAATCAAAATTAATATTCTTATTGTACCCTGTGTTTTCCCGCTTTTTAAACTAGACTCTAGCTGTAAAACTCACGTAAAATGTTGCACCACAATCCATTTTGCAACTAACATTATCCGGATGCAAGAAACTATCAATATTCGATTATTTTCAAATAATAAGTACTGAAATTACATTATTTTTCAAATTTTCTAAAGGTTTAAAACCACTGATATACTTAAAAATCAGTTTGAAGAAAAACAATTCTATATTACGCAATATTTCGTGAACGACAAGGACAATAAGGCAATGAACTGTTTCAGTGGGTACATATTATTACTAAACTTATATCAAGCTAAGAATATCTGTCTTTTGTTGACAAATGACGCGAGCTTATGTCACTTCAGTTTGCAAGACGTGATGTTTTAGATAATAGTGCACTTGTATCCAACAAAAGATCAAGTGAACGTTTTTATGAATGAATGAGTGAACTAAGTAGCTTTCGAAGGTCGCTCTGATTGTTCAGGTTCACATAACACCTTAATTTGCGGATCACGTTTTATCGACAAGCCATCAAAGTACAAAACACGTATTTTTTTATGTGTGGTCTCAAAAACAAAATTCCGATCTTTATTCGACATAAATATAATTTAGACGGAGGCTACGCTTAGAATTTTAGATTCATTTTATGTCAAGTTGTGCATTTTATTATAAAATTTGCATTTAGTAAAAGTAGTTTTTTTTTTTAAGTTTTGGGGTAGGTAGTTAGTTCAATGCTATACTCGAAAGTAATATAAATTTCATTTCATTTGACGTAGCTAAAATAATATCATCCTTAATTTTTTTAATTCAAAAAATATTAAATTTGTGACCATTCGTATTCCTTATTGTTTTACGTGCCGTGCAATAAAGTTAGTATAATAAAATTAAAATAATCAAGTAAAATTAAATTTCAAACCAAAACCTCCGGCTTTAAAACAAATGTTATTTCCATTACTTCGTTACAATACAATTTATTTTAGAGGAAAAATAATAACACTAGAATTTACAACGCAAAGGAAAAAAAAACACGCCATAGATACTGCACAAAAAAACTTACTTGAGTTACCATGGCAACGTCGAAAACAAACTTAAAAGTCTTAAAACTATTTTGTTTTTATTGATGTGACGTCAATCTACTAGAGAGAATTAAGATATAATGAAGCAGGTGATATAAACACATACATATTTGTATGATCTCGTCAACAGGATAGTCGGAATGCAGGCACGTAAGGATGCTTGCAACTTCCCCCTTCCGCTATGTACCCTGAATTTTGATTTATTTGACCCTCCCGATGTTTATAGTCGGTAGGAAGACATAAAATGTTATTTTAAAAAATTGAAGCCTCAACTGAATTTGTCATCAACAAAATCCAGCAAGGATTTGAAATGAACAATGCAATTCTTTAATATTAAAAAAAAAAGGAAAGATTAATGAATAATGTATAACTATGATTACGCAATGAAGATGCAGTTAGTTTTATGGTAATAGAGAACAAAATACCTAAGGTTTTTATGTTTAGCACAAACGCTAAACTAATTAACTATGTAACTAAAAGTATAAATGATTTAATTATGTATTGTTTACCTGGTCTGAACAATTTCAACAATATCAATACAAAAATTATGTTGTGTGACTAATTTTTCTCACAATTCAGGTTTTCCCAACGATTGAGCTGTAAAATTAATCACAATCAATACTTTTATTACGTCTTCTATTCAAAAGTTATCTTTTCAAAGAATAGTACTAATGTGTAAAATTAATGGCAGTGTCCCTTTATGATGTAATTCTTTAATTAGTTCTTACGGCATTCACGTGCACGCTCAGGGTTACCCATAATAAGGTGTAATAGAAAGAAAAACAAAAGAGAAACGTGTATAGGTTGCAATCGTAAACTCGATAGTCGAGGTACAGTAATTATTTAAATTGTCTGGTCGCTAAATTGTAGTTCAATTTTGTTAGAATGTAACTTTGTTATTTTGCTGTAGGAGTCGTGTTCTAACAATATCTACTTATACTTAGTTCACCTAATCTTTATGTCTTTAAGTGTAATGTTTAGTTTCTAAAGACAATTAGACTATTTTCAGAAATAAGTTTCATATAGAGTTCGTCTTATGATAGTTTAAAAATGTTTTTTTTTTTTTAAGTTAGTAGTAGAAATGGTTTCTCGGAATGGAGAACATGTGTAAGTTTGCAGTCAACACTGAATTTAAACATTTTACAGGAAAATAGCGCGTCAATCAATTATTTCTTAAAATTGACATTCCACGTTAATGACTCTGGTGTCGTCTACAGAGACAGGAAAATATGTTACAAACCTAAATAAACAAAGTACTAAACATTGCGAATTAAATTCAAAACTAAAAACGCTGCTATTGTTATTGTAGTAATCAGGATGTTCATATAAATCGGGATTGGTTGTTTTGTGCTAAATTAGTTTTCTTACGTGGTTAAAACATATCGACTGCACGGATAGCCGAGTGGTCACCACGCCAATTACCACTGTACGCGACGTGTCGCACTTCGATCCCCGCGTAGGACAAAAATGTATCCTACGCGGTTTCTTTGTGCATGTGAATTGAATATCAGACTCTGTCAAACCCCTTAGTGCGGGAGACGTTTTAAAAAAAAAATTGTACGGGGCTACAACACGGCGTGGAGCAGCTTCTCTCTTCCGCAACTCCAACGTGGTCGTGGTACGCCCTCAGAACCGTATAATTAGTAATAAATAGCATTATTATACATAGTATTAGTAGTATAGTACATTCCTATGACGCCCCGGTCCAATTAACGTGACTGTAAATGTTTCTCAGTATTAATATTCCTGTACGTAACATTTGTGATGAGACCGGTTCTGCGATCTTGTTTTATTAGTCATAGTGTAGACGTAATTAATGAAACAATATATTTGTGTTGCCTTTTCACAGAATTAACTTAATAGAGCCTCGTTGAAAAGTGATATTTGTATAGGAGCCAAAGAAATGTATGGATGTGACCAGTCTATATGACGTACCTTAAATATGTCCTTACATTTAAGCTTCTGCTATCACCGAGGATTAATATCTTCTACATATAGAAAACACTCTCAGTCATTTTCTACTTGCGTAAAGTGGCAAAAGATAAAAGTCACTTTATTTCCTAGCTAGTATGCTTCCTTCCTTCCTTAGTAGTGTCCCACAGCTGGGCAAAGCCTTTAAGAGTCACTTATTTTGAATAAAATGTTTTTATGTAATCGTTAATAAAACTTGTAAAACTTTATCATTGCGGCTGGTATTCCGATTGTATGTGGCTGTTCAGAAAAAGTTACCACAAATCTATAGCCACGATAATTTCGCTTTAATTACCATACAATAAGGTCCATATTCCTGACTCCTTATGGCGTCCGGTCTAGATACCGTATTTAGTTAAACATTTGTGGAACATCCTTTCAGTGTGGGAGTCTCCGTTAGCTATTTCATATTATTTTATATGAAATAGAAGACCTTCTCGAATGTTCAACAGTTTTACGTGCGACATGTCTGTTATGCGTCTATAATTGCGTAATTAATTTTGTTATTATTAATTGTAACATCGTACATGTTTTTCCTGTGTTTGTAGCGGATATTTATTACAACATAATTAATGTTTGAAATTGATTAACCCTATAATTTATTCAATGTTGAGTAAGATCTTAGAATCGCAAACACGTAAAACTTTTTCTGTATATTGCTAACTGAAAGAGAAACAGAAAATCAAAAGGAACGGGCAAAGTACAAGTAGTAGAGTAGGTAAAGTACAAGAACTTTACCAGGTGATAATTTCTATGGGATTGCCAGATGTTTCTCTTCCGAAATATTCTATAGTTTTCTTGAAGTAACAAATTAACTTCCACTTACAGAATCGGTATCCACAATGTAACCGAAGTCTGTCCAAACATGTTGCATAAACTAGAGCTTGTATCAAAAAGAATGTCAATTTGTCAGTCTAAATTAGATTCTAATATAAGCAGTTGCAAAGGTTATACTTACTAGTTTTAGTGATCGTGTTCCTTGAGTGTTTTAACACTCAATTAAAATTAAAACATCGTATTAAATTAGCTAATAATGACAAGTAATAGTGAACTACTTACTACCAACCTATTTGTAGGTGCAAGGAGTTTCAATGTCGATTGGTTAAAACTTCAACGTTATAATTCATGGGTGTTGAGCTTGCAAAATTGCTGTAACTCGTTTGTGTTACATGGTGTTTTTATTCTAGAACTAGCGACCCACCCCGGCTTCGCACGGGTGCAATGCTGATATACTAAATACGCTACAGAAAAACTGTGATAGGCACGCTGCCGCCGCGCCGCGTCGCCGTAAACGCTACGTTCCGCAATTTTTAAATCTGTACATCTTCAAAAATATTGATTTAAATCAGATGCTGTAAAAGGCCAAATAGATCTATATTAAATCAACAATGTATTTAAGGTATTTAATTGGATAAGGATTAATGCTGTATTGGTTAAAATCGCTTCGAATATTAGTCATTGTTTGTCGTAAAAAGTAAATGACAAAAAAATGTTATTGTGGGATATCCATAAGAGATAGACATGTACCATCGCGGAGTTTTCTGTAGACCTTTTCATTGTGTACAATACTTAGTACATTATTTTGATAAATCTCGTAGGATTCAGCCTGCGTTTGCAATGTAAGCGGAAAAAATGTAATTATTTGCGACATCACATTAGAAACCTCAAAAATAACAGTATTTGTCCACTATTTAATGGATGATATTATACATAAAAACCTTCCTCATGAGTTACTCTATCTATTAAAAAAAACCGCATCAAAATCCGTTGCGTAGTTTTAAAGATTTGAGCGTTCATAGGGACATACAACATGACACATGACAGAAAAAGCGACTTTGTTTTATACTATGTAGTGATAAATGATATCGTGAAGTTTGCTTATACTTGTATAGTATACAAGTTTACGTATCGCAAACCTCTTCTTTCCCGAAAAGATTTTTAAGAAAAAGATACAAAACAAAAAGTTTACTAATGTTATCTGGGTTTATATACCCATCAGTGAAGGTATATTCGTAAGTTTCTTTATTTCTATAGTTCTTTATATAGTGGAATGGGCACTTCTAAATACATATAACAGTTTTGATGTATGGGCTGTTCTTAAAATAGCCCATTACTCATCACTGCGACTATCTCTTGCTATTTTTATCTTTTCTGCATAATAGAGATATTACAGATAATCACTGTCACACTTCTAGATTTGATTTGGAAAGTTTTTAAGTATTTAATATATTCGTCCCAGTTAAACCTCTAATCATTTTAATGGAAGTCGCCGTCACCCACTTAAGAATTCACAGCCATAACTGTGGCCGTAGGCCTAAAAGAAGTAATTATAGATATTTTTAGATTTTGATTTATGTCTGATAACACCAGTTATTATATGACTATCCATGAATTACGATTATCACCTTCGCATAATAATGTATTATAATTACCATAATATGAACTTACATGGACATGGCGCTTATTCTAATTTTGATGTTAATTTCCTGTTACATTATTATTCTAGAGGTAGTTTTTGTCTCTATCCTGATTATATTACGTTCCAGTAACATAAGGCTCTTGGTTATAAGGAATAATTTTGATTCCCACCCTTTACAGTTCGCTTCCTGGTATAATTGTAGAATTCTCTCTTCCCTTCATGAATACGATTATCATCGACAGGTATACGCACTTAGAACATATAATTTTGTAAGTTTAATTTTTTAGATTAAATTCTTTTTTTGCACATCTTCAGGAGTATACCTTTCTGCGTAATTCCTATAGTAATTTAAATTATTCTTGTTAGAAGTTTGGAACCTTTTTCAAAGTCGTATTCATTGCATTTCCTTGTATCAAAGACTCTTTAAATATTATATGATATAAAACAATAGAAAAGCAATGATTTCGTCCGTGTTATACGCAGTTAGTTATATTGGCTATGCATCTGTATGATTCATGGTAACGAATACAAAATTAAATACTTCCTGTGGCTGTATTGTTTGGCGGTACAGCCATGTCATCATTTTATTGATAACACATCTAGGAACAAGATGTCTTGTCTTGTTGTTTAAAAAAAAATGAAATCCTAAATAATTATACCTACAAATATCTAAACTAAATGTTAAAAAAGAAAAGGTTTTTGTTTAGACCAAAAAAAAAGAACAAAAATGGACCTCAATTAAAATGAATTCCAAACAAAACCATAGAGTTTTATGGTTTGTTTATTTTTTATAGGTGTTGGCCCTTAACCTACAGTACATATGATATGATATGTATAAAGCCAAGCCAGTTTACAGCCGTACCTTGGCCCTGTTCGCGTCCTCACGCCTTATCCTCAAGCACTGGTATATTTTCCGCCAGCTCCTACAATAATATAACAGCGGTTGTGAGAAAGTGACAGCGCTCTACACGACATAGAACGGCGTCTCTTTTCCACAACTGGAGTAATAGTCCTTTAAGTTATGGTGGTAGGTTTGGTGTATCTTCCGCTTCGGACCACACTTGGCTCGTTATTTTGTATTCGCGAGAACAGATTTCCGCTTGCCGATATTATTAACATTTGACCCCGAATTGCTTGATTGTTGTGAGGACTGTCCAATGTTTTGCTTAACTGACTCGTCGTATAGTTTCTCACATAGGAACTGTACCAGTTATAATCTTTATCACATAGTAGTAAGTTTGATTTTTGCATGTTTTGTCAACACTGGATTTCGGTTATCCGTAATGGTACATTTATTAGTACGGTCGGTAACGAGGTTCGTTGAACAGTGTGAGATCGACAAACTACACTTTTTTTTTGAAGATTTCTTCAATGTTAACGAATGAAAGTATTTAGCATATTTCTGCTAATAAAGTATTTTTCCCTAACACCACGATTACCAACTTATTGCAGTGTTGATATGCCTTGAAAATCTGACAGCGTCATGGACGTTTGTTGCGGTAATTGTAACTGTATTAATAAACGCTCAATTAAAAACAGTAGCAAGTTACCAAAGGAATAACTTAAAAGAGCTCCATCTATCATCATCGATCATTTATTTATTCACATCATTCATCCGGTGCTTAAATCTGTTAATACATCGACTGTCATGTAGTAAGGCTAGCAACAAATTTGAATACCTGCTCTTAAAGTAGTATTGAAACTTGTGAGGAAGAGAGACGCTGCTCTACATCTGTAGCGCGCTATCTCGCTTCCACACCCGTTCCAATACTATTTTAAGAGGTTGTAGTACGCTCCCTGCACTAGGTATCTGTAATCGATTAGTTTTACGTTGTAAATTATAATTTGCAGTTCAAAGAAGTCGGTCACGAACGAGTAAAACCTCTTTTCTCGTTATCAGATACTGAACTAGTAAATTGATTAAGCAGAAAGTGAATTGATTGATACACTTTGATTGAACTAAATGGTTTGAGCTCATTATGAAACTAAATTAAGTAAGAGGCATTGTTACTTAGTGAATTAATTAAAAAGTCACGTTTGTCTGCAAAACTCTTCTTTCTCATCTTATTTTTTTTTTAACAAAATGTGCTTAAGTAGCTTAACAAAAGCAGATATTTAAATATTAGTTTTCTTCGACGGTATTTGCTTAACTTTGTAACTGTAGGCAACAGAGGAAGGTGTGTTCTTAAAGTCACGACCTTTATGTAATCTGAGACAGTCATAAAAGTGAGGCCGAGTAGACAAGCCGAAAATGGCAGACGTTACCAACACAAAAACAACTTAGGGTGTGGGAATGTACCTAATTACGTAGTAACGAAACAATACTGCATCTAGAGTCTTATTCTTCTTTTGTATGGGTACGTATCTGCACGTTCAAGAAACAAAACAGCATCAACTAGTTTTACTCTTCTTTTTAATGTAAATACAAAACCTCGTGCTTAGCCTGTGCTCACATTCAGAACTCATAAGAAAGTTGAACGAATTGATTTAGGCCAGTGGCAAGCATTGGCGACGGGAGGATTAGATTCGACTGTCTCCACCTACCAGCCAGTAATAGAGAATAGTAAACGCTTGCTTCGAATTTGTAGCCAGCAACTAGCTCGGTGCAAACAAACCTTAGTTATTATGGTAATTCGTAAGGCATGGCCCGGTCGGCATTCCTGCACGGCTGGCTGCGGCTAACGGCCCATTGTGAAACTTTTGGGACATCTGTTTACGTTCATAACGTTA
Organism: Chrysodeixis includens; assembly: GCA_941860345.1. Lineage (NCBI taxonomy): Eukaryota > Metazoa > Arthropoda > Insecta > Lepidoptera > Noctuidae > Chrysodeixis > Chrysodeixis includens. The sequence continues at coordinate 5,051,461 of OW796095.1, read as the reverse complement.
CGAAAGATCCTAGCTTAGCATTGACACGTACAGCCATACCTACGTAGGTACCTACTAACATTATATTATTTATTTACCTAGAAAGGGCGTTTACTAAAACCTGATTTTATCTTCCAACCAGAAGTGATGCCTGTGGTGATACGCTTCTATCAGTCACATAGTATAATTTATGCTAATCAGCAATGCAAATAAAAATAGTAAACGTCATTTACGGCTTATATAATTACGTAAATGTCTATTGAATGCCGACGCAAATAGTATAATCAGGTCATTAGAGCGAGTAAAAAATAAATTAGTAATGAGTGTATTTATGTACTGAAGGAATAACAAAGACCGGGCCTATTTAAGTAATAAGCATTGTAATAAACAAAACGACAATTCTGATTGTTATTATGATTATGGTATATTTTTTATCTCAGCTTTTTGATCTGTATTATATTTGTAGTGCAAGTGAACATGACTAATGCGGTTTGGTTATTTACTACAAGCATAAGTTTAGCTGGGTTTTTGACCAGCTGAACTAATAGTAACACCTGCGGACGACCAAACACCATTTTGCGTCATCTAGAGAATTTCGACACACCGCTTGTTGAACAACATCACATTCATTAAGCAAAAATATTCATTGGTTAAACAAGTGACTGACGTTACAAGCGGTCGTATGTGTCACTTGAATGGAACTGTGTACAAACATTACATGAAGAAAGGAGGTATGTACCTACACTCCCATATATTTAACCTATTTTATTTCGATCGTGAAAGTTCTACTGGCCTTACTATAACAGCGATAAGATAACGTATCATATTGCCTATTACTATTTATTAACAATAATAGTAAAAATAAAATACAGGCTGGCTATAAATGCCAATACCTCATACTTACAAAGTTAAAAATAAAAAAAATATTAGGAACAGAATGCGCAGTTCTAAAGATCATCATTCAAATTCAGAATAATTTCCAGAATCACGTATAAAGTTCCTTCTCTATGGTTTAAGATGACAAGATTTTCGTGATCCCAGCTGAGACGATCTGGCTAAAATCATATGCTGGGCTCGGGGTATTTTTAATCGGTGGAAGTTCGATATATCCCCATGCCGTGCCTTGGCGTGAATTGAAGTCATTAGCGTTTCACTTTATACGTATGAAAGTTATACGGAAAACTATTCTCAAAATATTACACTAGCCTCTAGAAAGGCAACAATACAACTGCGTGGAAACGTGCATAAATGCTTAGAGGTGGCCGATAAATGGCCGGTATTTATCGCTTTAGCGTGCCCAACACAGTCGGGACAAAAAGAGTATTGTTAGCTCATAGTACATTCTGTATAGTTATCGCGTGTACTGGATAACATTAAGGACACGTTAGAGTAAAGACTATTTATCCTATTGTTTCTATAAACATAAAGTACAAATAATAAGTAACCAATATCCGTGTCTATAGAAATATTAACATGAATGTGTAAGTAACTCTGTCTTTTTGTCTGGTACGTTCAAATCGCTGTGCAAATTTTGATTAAAATTTGGTATGGGATTTCATGAAAGGACTTCGAGTGTTTTTTGGCGATGTAACCAACATTGGTTGTGCGAAGCCTAAAGCAATAGCTATATGTAAATTTCAAAATAAGTAAATTAATCCACGAACCATAGAAACAATGAAAGCCTTGCTCAAAGAGGTCTAAGAGCTAAAACGAAATGAATTAAATTAATTATGACGGCAATATTTCAATTAACATAGTTATGTATGCATAGGTAATACCATAATGACCACTTTCAATGAAACTATTACTAGATTTTAGAAGTATATTACTACTAAACTTGTTTACCAACTTAAATGGAGGTTAGCTATATTTAGAACGTCAAAGACATAACTTAATGACCACCCTAGCAATTTATGTCGCTATTGTGAAAAGAAATACACCTACTCACTAATAAGTTAAAGGTTTTACAGGCAAAAATGTTCTGGGAAATAATTAAAAATAAATACTAATTATCATCTACCGTAATATTAGACATCTCCCTAGCTCTATTTTGTGACTTTTGCTTGTCATACAATGCGTCGATGTAGTTATTGCCGATACGCCTAATTTTGTTGGATTCGATGCACCGATGCTCTACATTATTTAATTGAACTATCGGCTTGGTCCCAGTGTCTACTCTCAATAGCAATCCTCTATTCTTGTTCCCTAGGTTCAAATCTTTAACTTCTGGAACTTGTAAAATACTAATTTCATACCCAGTTTCTCAATAATATTAAGGTACATACACACATTACGGTACACAGTTAAACAGGCTAAACGGATCGTGTTTATTTTGCAAGCAACGTGTATGACTAGCTTTAGAGATTCCTATCTCCAGATAAACTCTTCTGTATACAATCTGAACACACTTGTATGCACAAATCATTATCTCATTTCAATACTATTATCTTTTTCAATAATAAAATTGTGTTGAGCGTGTCTAGTGCTAGAGTAAACGTATGTTACGGAGTATTAGCTGCTGTTAAACATATTTGATCTCTAATGCCACGACTGGTCTAGCGTCGGCAAACATTGGAAAAGTACGAGCAGGCGCCCTCGACGTGTGCACGCTATGACTAGATCACTGATGACTAGTACTTTTTCTTAATTTGTTTGAATACGATTTAAAATAGGTCGTAAAATGAATCGTAGAAGTCGCCGTAGCTCTGTACAAGCAGTGACCAAAAGCAAGGAGTACGCACTCGATGTTATGCTTTGATATTCTGATAATCATCCATATCGCAATGAAAAAGTGATTTTGGTAGATATTTTTTTTTTATTTATTCCGGTTTGGTTTATATTTTAGAATGTAGAGCAATGCGATTCAATAAAGCGGGTTTGCAAAAAACATAAATCTGAAGCATGACACTATTGTCATGCTTCAGATTTATGTTTTTTGCGCATTAATTCTGTAAATATTGCTAAAATTACTATTAATTTTAGCAATATTTACAGAATAAATGTTAGCAGGTTCGTTAACGAGCATAGCTAATCAATATTTTCAAGCACCCCGCTTCTGACGTCAGAGTTGAACAGATGTTATATTGTAACTGTCATCAAGCATTGTTTCCTTTCCGATTAAAAAGCCTTCAAATATTAACACAAACATCAAAACTTTCGAGAAATCTTTAGCATTAATTTTGAACATAAATTTAATTTAAATGTCTTGATAAATTTGCATACCTTTCTCACTTGATTGATGAAAACTGCAGGTAAAATAAAGTCAACGAACAGACCCTTTGGATCCTGTTTCAATTCTTATTAATACAGAAATAGCTTTTGAAGCCCTTTAAGGTTATAAGCGAACCCTATTTTTTGTATTTTGTGGTTATTTATATCAAAAGGTAGTCGTTTAAGTAATATTAATCTCTCGGATATTTGATTTTAACACATATTTCTGCGATGTCGTTAAAAGGAGTTCGAATTCCATTAAAAATAATTAAAATAAATTAAATTATGTAGTGCATGACTAATGCTAAATTTACAAATTCGGTGCTCGTGAACTTAAGCGTGAATATGTTGTGTATGAGTTTTAATCTTTTTTGCATATGTGTGAATACCTTAAATATTTGTTAGTTATGCATATAGTTGTCATAAGTACTCGTTCTATTTTATAATAATGTCGTGGGTGTGTTTGCCGCCATAAATGTGACATACACAAACGTCTACATTTATTTATAGTAACCGGTACATTTATATTAATTGAGCCATTACACGCTACTCCTTTTGTTTCGATGTCATGTTTTGCACGTTCCTGATATACTAGATGATGCTTTTTGTATGAAAATTGCTAGGTTGTATGACATTTGCTCTAAATTTCGTGAAGAAACGTGATTGAATACTTACAATTTCTAATGACTCTACATTTTCCTTCATGTATGTATCTATTTATTTGTACACAGTTATTTTCTTTTTCACTACTAACTATACTATTTTTAACACTCTGTTTAACTTTTCTAGTCACACCTACAAAAAAAAAACCTTAGGAGATGTTGTTTTTAACTGAGCTACCTATTCCTACCGTGTTTCCATAATGTACTCGCATATTTGTATCGCACCTATCTTTTGAATGCATTCATGAGGATGCTTACGGCATCGCCAATACAACTGTATCTAATAATGTGATCGTTTTTTCTATGTTTTGCACTAATGTGACAAAGAGTGAAGCGCTCAGTCCTATGTAAACGGACGACCTCGAGACATGCATCGGAGCACATTAAAGCCACGCGCCGTGTCTGTGCATAATGCACTTAGATGCATCCAGGGGTGCCATGACAGGAACCTATCTGACATACAGACAGACGCAGTACTTGAGAGAATCAGACTACATAGGAATCATCCTATACGGGCTCTACTATCTAACCAATCCATCCTATTTTGACTTATAAAAGGAAGGTCTCTTACATTTTTTCCGGTGTTTTTTGTTACTGCTTGGGAACCCTAAGTGCAGTGCACTGGAACAGCGCAGTAACTGACAATAGATGTAATGTTAACCTTGACCTAACCTTCAGTAAGACACTAGGCCACTCTTTTGCAGCTATGCGTTATTCATTTCGTTGCATATTTTATAATCTGCACTGTTTTTCTAGCTCGGTGCACTGTATTTTACTGTCAGCGCCAAATGCAACTGTCTTGAATTCTTTATTAGATACTTTATTACGTGCCTAATACATTATTTCAACCTTTTCAGGTAAGCTAGCATATACCTATTATAGCATTTTAATTCTTAAAAGTTATTTCTCAATCAACTTAAATAAGAAACTAGACGTAGAGCAGCAAAAACATTACCTCCGTCTGACGCTGCCCGTTAATAAATCAGCCTGTGTTAATCCGGCACATCAACTAATTCAATACCAAATTTCATCCAAAATTACTCAAGCCGTTTGAGCGTGAAAGAGTAATAAACATCCATCCATCCACACTTACAAACTTTCGCGTTTATATTTTCGTATAAGTTGAATATTTTCAAAGGAGACAGGCGAGATATTAACATACTAGGCGCCGTAGACATAGTGTTTGCATAAGTAAAGCAGTTTTGACTTTCAGTTCAACCCGAGGATTATAATCGCAACAACTATTGATCCCAACAAACCACTGAACTTCCACAAACCATATCTACTTTATTTAACTACATTTTGAATGACGTAATATGTATGACCTTTTGAAACGTTAACCTTAACTTTCTCATGCATTATGAAGAGCAATTTATAAATGAGGTAACAGTTTCAGATCATCGGTACTGGTCAAATGATATAAGACATGGCATTATGTACGCCTTGAAGTAGATACTTTCTTATAAAATTATCTACAGCCCTAAAAGGTTTCTACACTTATTCATAAAGACTACTTACTCAAATGTAGAGTCCCCATGATAAAGTTAGCCAAGTGATAATAATATGCGATTTTAGAATCGCACGCCTGTATAACCAATCGCGGGGTACCTAATATCCATTCTACATTCTTATGCCATTCTGCATAAAATCGATTCAGTTACAATCTGTCTCTAATGCGGAGTGTAGAGCATACTTCGGTTGTGCCATTCCACATCAATTCGTTCCTAGTAACAGTGTCATTTGTTTTTATTTATTGGTTGCTATTTACAATACAATATTCTACGACCATCTAGAAATGCTACGTATTGTTTATTGTTTGCACCGTTCATAGGGATGTAGCTAGTGTCTTAGAAAATATTTAAACAAAGAGTTTACTGCTCAGGCTCTTTAAATTATTGACTCTTAAAACTGTTTAATTATCATAGAACGTGATCCTTTCATTGTAATCAATATTATAGCTAAAGTAAGATAGCGTCATCCTTTTATTAAAATTGAACGTCTGTTTTAAAAAATTACAATTTTATTTTTCATAAACAAACTTAAGTACTTTTTCGTTTGTCAATGTTTTCGTAGAGGTTGATTAAAATCAGTATTTAAAATAAGTCTAATATTTAAAATAACAAAAGAATATACAATTAAAATTGAGTTTGACAATGAAATACAAACCATTTTTATGTTGGTTCTAGCCACCCGTCCCAGTTTCGCACGAATGAAATACATAATATAAACCTTCCTTGAATCACTCTATTTATTAATAAAAACCGCTGCGAAGTTTTCAAAATTTAAGTGGACATACAGGTAGACAGCGATAGTGACTTTTGTTTTATACTATTTTGTGAAACATACATCTGTAGGGACGTATCAAAATGTCTATACAAATTGTTGGCCGTGGTTACGCTCCGGAGGCCTCTGAAGTATATTTTCACTTATAACGATGTGCGCAATTTACAACCTACCGCAATTAATTCAGACGTAAGAACGAAAATACTTACGAAGTCATTATGTATTCTGCAAAAATATGTTTGTTATTATGTCTAGTATACCTGCGCATTTCAATGGCGCAGTTCTAAAAAATGTCGCATTTTTTTCTATTGACATCTACTTAACGTTTTTATTTAAATTTTTCACATATTACGCTCGAATTATGGAACCAGTATTTACGTGTTGTATATGCGTGACAAATTAAAAAAGTCAGATAAAAATATCTCCTCTTGCTTCGCGGATTTGAAAGAGGTTTAATTTATCAAAAACGAAACGCTTGAGCGTCTACTTGAAGAGAAAGTGGCTCTACATGGCTGTAGGTACTTGGACACAACACAAGTAAAGTTTCTCCACGATTTAGCAATGCCTCAGGATTATAAGATTACAATCTCGGTTTGCCTTTGTTAAATATTATTTGTGAATAGATTAAACGTCAGGTAATGTGCTCTACATTTACGATCTGTTTACAATTTTTACGATTCAAAATTTTCCTAAGGATTGTGAGCACTTACTTAGCATTTTTGTTACTTCTAAAGTCATCTATACAATGCAAATGTTTTTACTTATACCATGACGAAAGAAAGGTGAAAAACAATTGATATTTTCAGTATCTTGCTCATACCAGACACGAAACAACAGTGCAGATAACTAACTGGTTTTTTTTATGAATATTTTACTAAGAAACAATTAATTTTATTTACATACATTCAGCAGACGAGGTGATGACCTATGTACTGACTTAAATCCGTGTTTGTTTACATCATATTCCAATGTTTCATTGAATGCTAAAGTCCACGACAGATAATAAAGTCTCATCTGTTCTATTTAACTTTCTCAAGTGCAGCAATACGTTGCATACTTAAAGGTCATTGATCTACCTACATCCAGTTGTTGTTTATATTTCGATATGTAATTACGTAACAAAAAGAATAATCTCTTATTACTGAACGACTCAATGCCATCGGCGTCGAGTTTTTGCAGCTTAAGCCGTGCGTCACTTTGCTTTTTTTTTGTAAGTCTTGTTACCTTACTTAGACTTCCATTTAGAACAAACAATGTAATTCAGTACGTAGTATATGTTGATACTGTTCATATGTAACCCACATAGAAATGAATTTATAATTAAAAGTTTCGTAGTATAACATTGGGATATTTAATGGTATCAGTTAAGAATACACAGTGAATATTTTATGACAGTTTTATTTTACTTAGATACATGATTTTATACCTAAGTATTACAGTCACATTTCTTATTTTCATTTGCGTAAACGTACAAAAAAACCATACAATTATTAAACCATTAGGCAATTAAATGACTAAGTACCAAAATTGCTAAAGAAGATTATGTGTCATTAATATAATGTGCGTAATTAGTGTGAATGAGTTCCTACGTCACTATTCCAGTTAGGTCGGTGGTGTTCCGGGCGGGTGGCCGCCTGAATCACGCTCGTCACTTGTTTGCACGCGCTTCTCTTCCCCCTGCGTCACACATAGGACGCGAGCACATACCTACCTACGTCACACAGGCTTACGTTTCATGACGAAAATCTAAGATTTCGGTTCTTATGTAATAGAAATGAGCGGAAATACGTCGGTAACGATAAGGCACTGATAAATTTATGTTGGAGGCTAAATTTTATTGTAAACATTCTTAGAACAAATGTTTACTTTACAAGGTTTATGATTTTACGCACGGTGTTGACCCCTCTTCGTGCGTACAAAGTTTTCTGAAACTATGTTTTTTGTAACTTAAAAAAATATATTTACGAAACATGTTTTAGAACTGGACCTTGTTTCGACTATTCATAAATTTCAAACAAAGGAAACTTACAATATAGTCAGATTATCATTGCATACATATTAAGATGGCGTTTAGAAAAGAAAAATTATATTTTGTTTTCCTTATTAAAAATAAGTTTTGTTTAAAACATATTATTATAAGGAGTGGGAAATAATAAAATGAAATAATATCTAAATAATGCTTGTGTTGAATACCAATTGTTTAGGAGACAGAATAGTGGCGCCTGCGTCGATCTGTGTTCGTAGCAGCTACGTAAGTTAGTATTAAATTATGTAATAATACTAAAGAAATGCAAAATGAAAATCGTTTTTACCATATGAGAGGAAACTAGTACTGACGTAAAATGATATCACCGATTCGTGTAAAGTTTACGCAATTAACAAACGTTGATACTTTGTAACAACTGTCGGTACTTCGGTAGTCGGCTAAGAGACTATGTAGAGTCTAATGTATTGTCACATGTAAATAAGTTGATTAATTGATTTAGTTTCCTTCCTTGTAATGAATTTACTGTAATTTTAAGGAGACTTAGGTTTGTCTAAAATTTGTTTGTATAAATCATTATAATTTAAGCGCTTAACCACGAGGTTCAAAATTTGTAAAACAAAATCACATTTAATAGTTTTTGAATGCCTAGGCTGCAGTTGTGTCTACCATAACTAAAAAAAAAAACAAAAATATGTTAAGAATCCTGCATCACTCAATTAAATTTCCAAAATTATTTTATTAAAATTAACTTCTTGTAATTTAACTTCCTTAAGTAGAAATACAACTGAAGAGGTATATTTGCCATTTCAAAATTCACGACTTAGGTAGTTCAATTTTTTATCACCGTGAATAGTTATGACCTAAACTGTCTAAATGCACTCGAATTTCCTGAACGCGCACACAAAAATATTTGTAACAATGATTTAGTGATATTTGATCTCGATATGGAAGTGATTCCTTGAGAGATTCGTGTCTATAAACATTTCCACGATATATCGACGATAGAGGGAGAGTGGAAGAAACACGCGTGCATCTTTCCCGCAGTCCCATAAATCAATGCAGCTAAGTTTTAGTGAAAAACGTAGGCGCTAGGAAAACTCAGGGGCGGCGCGGCGTGTGCGCGGGGCAGCGAGCGGCCGCGCGCCGACGTCACGAGAAAGCCGAGGTCTCTATAAAGCCGCCGCCGTCCCTCCCACTTACATCACACGCTGGCTAGCAGCAGTCGCTACTCCACGTACATTCGCTCGCTTCCCGCGCTACAATTGTTATCGCTCACTCGTGTTTGCTCATTCCACGCACACACTCGTACGCCATGACCGTCACCAGCAAGATGAACAGTGTCTCCCGCCAGTCCGTGCTGAGTCGCCTCGGCCCTGGCGGGCTACTCTACGCTGCCAATAAGATTTTAGCGGTACGTCATCGATAAGTGCTCAGTGTTCGAAAATTTTGTGTGAAAGTGAATATGCCTTCAGTGTTCCATGGAGTGTGAATTGGTGTTTAAACGTGTGTTTTTGTTGTCCTCAGGTCGCAGTACCTGGTAAAGAGGAGAAACGCTGGCGTAACAAGGATGAAGGTGCGCTCTTCAAACGTTGGGGGCGTAACGCCTCCCCCGTTGAAGCCACCTCCACGCCAGCGCCCACTGCGCCCGCTTCTCAACCCTCCGAACTTCTCAAGTTCCTAGCTATTGTAAGTATTGCTATAAAATATGTTATATGCTATTGAAAAAAACTAAATCTTTGAACTAACATCTACTTAGTAAATATTTTTTTCTTAGGCTTCTTTAAAACCGCAATAATAACGTAATTAGTGGATTATACTCAAATTTATTAAAAAAAACATTAGTTTATTTGGAGAAAAAGTATTAAATTTTATAGTTATTAAAAAACTAACTTAGCACATTTACGTTTATTGAGATGATATTAATTGTTGTTTCTATTGTTATAGAATGCATTGGAATTATCTGCCCCTGCATCTGATGCGCTGCTGAAATCGCGCTCATCAGAATGGTTCCAGCTGGCGGGGCACCCCGGCTCGCTGGCGCCCGCGGGCCCCGGCACGGTGTGGAAGCGCCGCGCCGCCGGCGACCACCCCGCGCACAACCCCGAGCGCGACGCCTACGAGGCGCTCGCTGCCTGCCCGCACATGCGCGCCGCCATCCCGCGCTACTATCGCGAACTGGAATATGGCGGTGAAAGATTCATTGAACTGCAAGATTTGCTACACGGCTTCCGGGATCCTCACGTCATGGACGTGAAGATGGGCACTCGCACCTTCCTGGAAGACGAAGTCAGCAACGCCCGTGCTCGGCCCGACCTCTACGAGAAGATGGTGCGCTTGGACCCTAAAGCTCCCACCGAGGCCGAGCACGCTGCTCGTGCAGTCACTAAACTACGCTACATGCAATTCCGTGAACAACGGTCTTCTTCTGCTGAACAAGGCTTCCGTATTGAAGCAGTGAAAGTCCCTGGAGAGTCACCTCTTACTGATCTTCAGAAAGTTCGTGAACCTCAACAAATCGCTACTACCGTGGCAAGGTTCCTGGGAAAAAATGAAAGGGCACGTCGTGCTATCATCACTCGTCTTCGTGAAATTAGAGACCTGTTTGAACGCTCAGATTTCTTCAAAACTCATGAAATCGTCGGCAGTAGTATTTTCATCATTTATGATGACGAACGCGTCGGAGCTTGGCTCATCGATTTCGCAAAAACTAGAAGTGTACCGGAAGGTCTCAATGTGGACCACCGCTCTGAGTGGCAACAAGGCAACCATGAGGAAGGATTTCTTTACGGCTTGGATAGACTTATACATACTATAGAAACTGCAAAACTTCCAACTCCGGGCGATGAAGCGTCGACGGAACCGGACGTGTCACGTTGAACATGAACTGGCGAGAGACCCTGGACTCGCCCCTCGGTCGTTGTCACCGTTAGCCTGGCCTTGCGCCCAAGTACTGCTCCACTTGCGCCCGACCTGACGCACGGAGAGATGTATCATAAAAACTATGTATATTTTTGCATATGAAAGAGAAATGCGATGTATCGCTTATGTTTCGATCTAGTCCTTAATTATTTAAATAAACTCGTCATGATTTTTAAAATTTTATTTTTATTTATTTCCCTAAATAAGGCAAGTGGCTATCGCAGACCGCCTAAAACTATCTAAAATTATAACAGATACTTAGTTATCAATATCTTCTATGTCTTAGGAAATGAAATAAGTAAAGGAAAATAAACCCCCTACTTTACTAGGACTCTTGATATTGACGCATTGATCTATCCTGTAGATTTACCCAACAGAGGGCGTAATTTATTCTACTAGAACTGCTAATTAGTTTGTTGATGCAAGCCTACATTAATAAATCTAAAAAACAACGAACTCATTTTTTTCTTGGTATCTATACTTACTGCCTACATACGCCATCTATGGACAATAATATTAAACTTAATAAAAACTACGATAGAGGCGGTTTAGATTGATGCTTAAAAGTATATTAAATATTACAGATATCAGTTTCAATAATTATGCAATTCAATTAAAATTGCAAATATAGTCTAGGTATTCATAAAACAAAATACTGTACGTGGTAGCTCCATAGATGAGTAGGTAGGGTACCCTTTAAATAAGCACGCTGAAATCCCTGTCTCAGAAAGACCATTAGACTGGTTGGTCTGGCTGCCATTTATGATTTATCTCAGAAATTTAACGATGTCTAGCGGTAGTAAATCTGACAATCAGTGTGCTATAGCGGGTATTTGGTAGACGCTAGGGTCTGAAACCAGAGGTCCGGCCAAGTAATCCCACATAAAATAAGCGCAAGCGCAGTGTGATGGAGGACCAACTGTAATGACAAGCGTAAAGCGCATAATAATAAAGTTTAACTGTGCAATGCGCGGTAGGCAGTAACTCCCAGGCCACGACAGTGGACCAACGCTGAGGGCATTGTAGACTAGGGCTATAACACCTGCCTTTTTGAACTAGGCTTAGAATTAAGAGTGGGCGTGGCTTCTAGTTAGAGACGTTTAACAACCAAACCAAGTTTACGTCTTACTGAGTCACGGTTTATGCCACCTACTGCGATGTCCTAATTTGTTGTAGAGATCCCCAATTCAATGAAAGCTAATAAACCCTTAAAGAGCCATCATACAGCTAGCTTGTCTATGCACAAAGTAAGTATTATACACGTATGGTGAGCGTTTTCGTGAAGCAGGCTCAACGAAGCTGTCGGCACTACTCCTCGGGGGGTACCAATGCCGCAATGGATGCAGCAAAGGTATTGTATTCTAGGTAAGTTCAGCTACTACTACGCTAACCATTTCCAAACCTTAGTACTTACTGAAGCTTGTTGAAAAACAAGTTAATGAAATAATAGTTGCTTCTTTACAACAACTATTCAACTACTAGGCAGTTTGTGTTTATTGGCCTATAATAAATCTAAAACCAATAAAAGGTTACTTTAGTTCACACTAAATTCCTATGAGAACAATGTTTCTTTAGTTATGCGATATAACCAGCCTACGATGAAGTAATACGTATTGAGATCGTAATTAGTTTAAGAAATCAATAAAGATTCAAATAATGAGCTTTGTATGTAAAACTACTAGCGTCATCTATACATTTAGATAGTCAACAGCTCAAGTGACGCTGCGCAGTTACACACATAAAAGTTATAATCAATGGGCAGTTACTTATTGCAAGGTTTTGCTTGTTTGTACGCCATTATCAAAAAGAATACAAGCAAATTTACGAATAATAATACTAGTGTGTATAATTATTAGGTATATTATATTTAATAAACAATACAATTACATACACATGGAAATTATTAATAACAATTGTATGACATATAACTATTGAAAATTAAATAAAAGAGGCATTATTATTAAGTATAATCTAATGATTAAAGAGTGTACATAATCACCTCTAAATAATAAAAGTTATAGAAATTAAATGTTTAATTTAAAACAATGAAAATATAACGGATACATAATTATTTCCAATAAACACGTGAAATATTCAGTTGCAATTAAAAGATCTAAGAAAGAACTTTAGCCTAAGTATCATATTCAACTCATTGTAAGGCAAAATAAGTCTTTAAAACTATATCTAAGCCTGCTTTAATAATAAAGGTTCCTAATTATATTAAGTTTATTCAAGTTACCATATAAAGTCCTAATTAATGTCTTAATAAAAAATCGAAAAGATTTTACTTTTCCATAATCATAACTGTTACATAACATTATGTCAATACATTAACAACAATTAAAAATTAATATTATGAGTCAAACATCGTGATATTTTTCTTGGCCTTAACCACTCTGCAATTGTTAACTTGTGTTGCAAACCTCAGGGAGTTCAGAGTCTCACTAAAGCATTCATCAAATTGATTGACGTTTACCAACATAAGGGTTTTTGAGTTACCTCCGAGGCTGGGCATCAGTAGGTGGGTCAACTTGGAGTTTCTGTACGGTATGTGCGACTGATTTGTCTGTAGTGATAAGATTACTTTAGATAACTCTGATAGAGACCTATTAATGTGCTTTGTCTCATCCATTCTCTGGGTAGTTTTACCACTTTCTGATCCAGCCAGATCTACCAAATTCAAATTGCTTGTATATTTCTCCTTACGTTTTTCATGTATAGCAGATATTTTGATCTGAGCAACTGAATGAGATCGGGAACTGCGCTCATTGTTAAGGGTGGCAGCTGTTTGTCTGTTACGTTGGGCAAAAATCATCAGCCTGATAAAATCATGCGAGTTCTTAACTTCCTCCTCTTTTAAATTAGAGACATACACATCTGTGCCCTTAGAATTAACCATTTTAATTTCATGACTCTCTTGGTCCTTGCAAGAGTTTAATAGGTCATAAATGACTTCATTGTATATTTCCAAGAATGATGCTTTTATTGTTAACTCCCAACCCATACGCTTTAAGTCTTCCATACATGTGAATATCATGTTAAATGCTCTTGGTATGATACCATACTGCTCAGTTCCACAGCCACCTTCCATAGTGTATGTTTTTCCAGAACCGGTTTGTCCATATGCAAAAATACAAACATTATAGCCATCTAATGCAGATTGCACCATAGTAGATACTTCAGCAAACACATCTTCCTGAGATGCATGTGGTGTGAATATACCATCAAAGGTAAAGGCATGCTGTGACTTCCCTTTTCTAGCTGAATTCAATAGTTCCACTTTCTCTACCTCCATAGAACAAGCATCAAGTACATTAAGATTGAACTTTGGTTTGTTTTGTTCTGATTCCAATGGTGGCCGTATTCTACAGTACACACGGATGTTTCCTTTCAAGTCTTGTATAGTATTTCTTAAGTCTCTTTGCTCCTTGTGCATGGCAGCCAAAATGTTTTGCAATATATCTGATTCAGACTTGTACTTAGCAATTGTTTCTTTAGCTTCTTTATAGTCAAGTTGTAATTTGTCATACTCAATAGATATCTTTTTAAGATGATCTGTTAAAACTCTTAAAGCCTCTGTTTCTTCTTTAAGACTTTTGTGTTGTCTGGTCAGTTCCGTAAAATCTGCTTGAATTTTATCCAACTCTGCAGTCTTTTGTTTAAGACTAGTTGTTATTTCATCCAGTAATACAGTTTTACGTTGAAGATTTTCATTTTCAAGTTTCTGAATGTCCAAGTCAACCTTCATTTTGTCATACTCAGTAGATTTCTCTCTCAATTCACTGAGAGATTTTAACAAATTTTCTTTCAATCTATCTCTTTCGTTAATAGTACTCTGTACTGAATCTTTGGTCTTTTCATAACTGTCAGATACTTCAATATGTTTTTCCTTTAAATCGTCAAATTCACTTTTCATATTCTTATGTTTACCCAACAAGTCATTGAATCTCGCCTTATAATCATAGGGAGCAATCTTTGGAGCAACTGTTACTTTTTTCTCGATTTTATTGACTTTTGGCGGCGGCACATTTACTGATGAAGGAGCAGTAGCTGACCTCTTCAGTCGTTGAGCCGGAACAGTTGTGGATGTGGTTGGTCCCCTATGCACAGGTTTAGTATGATTCATCAACAGATCTTTTTTGTCAGCATCACTCAATCCATTAGCCAGAGTTCTAGAAATGGGACGGCGGTTCAACAAACTAGGTTTGTTTTCTTTAGTAGCAGTTACAGGCGGCATTTTGGGTATTCGCGACATCTGAAACACAATATTTACAAGTAAGTAGTCTGATTTTCTTGTTGATTAAGTTATTGAGGTAATGAATCAACGTTTATCCTGTATTCATTTAAATACATTAGTAAAGTTAAGATTACGAGCCGTAAATAAAGTTTATTTATAACACAGACATTGTTTATACCTTATTCATCACAGCGTAGAGGAAACACAATTGTTGTGCCCGGTTAGATGTCTCTGAAAAAAAAATATTCTCGTTATGTTTCTAAATTTTATAGTAATGTTACAAGATAAAGTTGAGAACCCCATTGAAGGAAATATAAATGCTTAGTACACACTAAGTAATAATAGCGGTCCGACCGATTTCGGCCACGGCGGCCAGTGTTACTATGACACCAGCCAGCTACGCAGGACATATTATAGTGCACAAGCGTGTGCGCAAACACAGGTGCACTCTCTATTCCTTTACTCTCATAGCCCGATGGGACGGTAATCCGACACGACCGGAGAGAGATCAGGCGCAGGACCCACATTTTTACGTGCCTTCCGAAACACGGAAGCTGTGATATTTATTTCTTAAACGCACACAACATTCGAAAAGTCGGTGCGCGCCGTGGGGATCGAACTCAAGACCTCTGACTTAGCAGTCCTACGGTCTCGCCACTAAGCTATCACAGCTAACACACTAAGACCACACTAATAACAGTATCACTACACTAAACCAACTATAAAATACCTAATTAAAGAAGAATTACCTACAATTTCTTCAAATATTCATGAATGTACTCCAAAACGACAAAATTATTTCGAAAGCTTGTCAACACGAACGAATCACAACGGATATTTTCAATTGAATTCAAAATTCAAATATTTCATGACGCCTTACTGTCAACAATGTTGCATAGATGAAAAAATATCTAGATCTTAGTCTTTTGAGTTTCTACTAAGGTAGAAAATGTTAATTGGAAAGTTAGTACAGTAAGGTGAACAATATGAATTGAATGTCGCAAGTACAATATGTGTTTATTGATCTGATTGTTTACTTTATTGAAATTATAAAGTAAACAATTAAATTATAAAATTATAAATTGTTTACTTTGAATTTAACGCAATACATATTTATAACATATAAATAAATAAATACTGTGTAAAAACTGTTACTATAAAAAATGTTAAATTGATTTAATTATTATTTTCGCGTTTTGTTTCTTTTTCATTTTGCTATGAATAACTTTTAATTTTAACATTAATTTTTAATCTTGCCTCGAAATTCGAAGTTGTTGTAGTTGAAAGAGTACAAAAGTGGCGTAAATCAAAATAAACACGTTCTCAAAATATTTAAAATACGAAAATCACTTAAAAGTACTCCATTTATTGCTCGTCCAAAAACATGTTAAGTGATCGATACGAGAATGCAATAAGGAAAAAAATATTTTGGATAAGAATGATTTTACAGTTGGCAACAAATATTAGTTCTTTATGAAAGCGGTAACTGAAACGCTTAGTTCCGGGTTCTTATTGGCTAATATTTGACACTGAATGAAATAACCACCAATAAGGTCTTAAAGACCCACTTTTTAGTCTGATGAACTGGTGTATGAGAACGAAAACAAATGAAACCAAATTGCCATTTGCTATCCTATCAAAGTATTGCACGAAGTGCTGTGTACAGTTTTTCAAAGTGGATAGTTTTCTTATTGTGTATAAGTGTAAAGTGAAATATTTTCATGGAATAGTTTCTTTGGTTAATTATATCATTAAGATATACGTTTCAGTGGGAAGTAAGAATAAAAACAAACCGCATTGTTAAACTGTTTATCACCATTGACGGATGTCCTTGTAGATTTTGCAAGAAGTGAAGTGGCGGTAAATTTGACTTTTGAAATGAATAAGTACTTTATGATGTAGTTTTTGTTGTGATTAATAAACGTAATGGGTAGCCCGGAAGAAAATGTGATTGCTTGCGAAAGCAACGTGGTTGATAATGCTGAAAATGAAACAGCTGGTGATGTATCTGAGAACGAAGTTTGTGACTCTACAGAATCATCTTTAAATATTAGTGAATCGAATGCGCTCCATGATGCAAACACATCCAAAGATGGGGATGCATCAAGTGTGGGTAATTCGAAAAAGACCAAAAAGAAATTTCGCCATGGAAAAAAAGGACACACGCCCGCCAAGGACAACCCCGAAAGGAGTGTTGTGCGGCGCGTGAACTACATAGGCACAAAATTTAAGCAAGGAAGAAAAAGGGCACAAAGTTTCCCTTCAATTTCAAAATTCTTCTTGCCTCACAAAAGACCTCGCAAAGAGGTTTTCATCCCTCCAACCAAATTTTTGTTAGGTGGTAATATTTCTGATCCTCTAAATTTGAATAGTCTACAAGACGAAGATATCAATAGAGCTATGAATGCAGTTACTCCAGAATCTTCACCTTTGCCTACACCTCCCCGCCATAAGGCTAAAATTGATGTTATTATCCCTCCGAACATAAGGGACCCGTTGAACTTAATGGAACCCTTGGATAATGCAGAATATGAGAAGCGGTTAGAAATGCAGCAAAGAAAGCCTCGCAAGAAGGCTAGGCTAAGGAGACGCACAACAGATAATACTTCTCCAACAACAGAGGAAGTTCCTGAAGATATTGTTGAAGGCATAAAAGAACCACCACCACCTGAACCATCAACATCAACATGCAATAAATCACGCAAAAGGTCTTGTAGTGATAGTGATAATGCTTCTATAAAAGGAAAGGATCCTAAAAAGTTACGCAGGATGGATTCATTAGACAAAATAGTGAGTCCGGTAGTGCCTCAGCCTGGTGCGTGGATGCGAGCTAGGCCACAGCAACGCGCGGCGCCACCCGAGCGACCAGCATCGCCTCATCGCACAAAACCCAAGACTGATGAAGATCAAAAATTGCCAACATTTCATCTTAAAAATTCAAGATACCAGTATGGCAATTACGACAGGTAAATAATAATAATATCTTTATACTGGAAATCTAGGGTAGTAAGAAGATGAAAGGCAACTCAACAGTTTTTATGTAAATTTAATTCTCCTATTTTGCCAGCTGGCTAGCATTTGCATGACAATTGTTGACCTCTAAGTAAATCCTTTGTGTCTTGCATTATTATTGTGTACAGTATGAATGGGTATTATTAATGCAAATAAAAAGTAAAATTTCAAGGAGACTTACTCAACATCTTTATGTAAATTGGATTTACTGACCATTGGTATTAAAATGTTTCAGGTATTATGGGTACCGGAACTTGAATGCGATGATGGACATCCGGCTTCAAGTATTTGAGATGCACAGGCATCTCTTCCAGAACAAAGATGTATTGGATATTGGCTGCAATGTTGGCCACATATCCGTGGCAGTGGCTCGCACACTTGGTGCACGGTCTGTTGTTGGCATGGATATTGACCCTGTTCTGATAGGTAGGTACCAATTACTACTATAATTTTATAAATACAATGCCTCCAAATGGTTTCCAAAAAAATTATAAGTAGTTCTGTAACTTACTCTTGTTAAGAATTTGAAATATACTAACATTTGGAAAGTAGGTCACCGACTTGAACGATGATAACATAGAGTTTATTTTTTTGGCAGAGATCCAATATTGAATCTAAAAAATATTCAAGGAAAGTGAATCAGTTATTGAAGTTTCTGTTCTGTAAAATATTGCAAAACAACACTTTTACTATCTATAATAAAAATAACTACTTTCTTATAATCCCAATACCATACACATACCAACATTCAACTTTGTTTATTACAATTTCTTGTATGACATAATTTTTTATATGCCATTAATTTGAGATTATGTAAACAAGGTCTATAAATATGTTTTGTTAATCTGACAGCCAGAATTAATATTAAAAACTAAAAACCATAATCTTAAAGAGATGAGGTAAAATAAATATTTATTTGCACAGAAAATTTGCCCTCTAATGACTTATTTTAAGAAACATAAATGT
Organism: Chrysodeixis includens; assembly: GCA_941860345.1. Taxonomy (NCBI): domain Eukaryota; kingdom Metazoa; phylum Arthropoda; class Insecta; order Lepidoptera; family Noctuidae; genus Chrysodeixis; species Chrysodeixis includens. The sequence goes on along the minus strand of OW796095.1, from coordinate 5,032,206 downwards.
CTTTTGTGAATATCGAAACAACTAATATTAATAAAACTTCCGAAAAAAGCAATCTTTTCGTACAACTCACCTTTTACATTAAAAGCTTATGCTTGCATAAAACTAAACACGTCTTTTATTTCTTCCAGGTCGTGCTAGAAAAAATCTGCGATCGTTTATCCCAGTTCCAGCCGAACCAAAGAGGGATGATGACAAAAAGGCGGATATAGATGACGATAAGAAAGGAGACTGCGATAAGTGTAAGGAGGATAAATGTGATGATTGTAATGTTGATAAGAACTTGGATAAGAGTGAAGACTTGAAGAAAGCCCTGCCGGGGAGGAAGTTGCGGAGGCCTCGGAAGAATAGGAAGGCTGTGCATAAGCAGGACCAGGGGCAGTGCTTCTTCCCCATGTCGATGTCCATGTTGTATGGGCCTCTAGGGGACTCTACCTCGGAAGTTATACCGCCTGCCTTCCCATACAATGTTACTTTTAAACAGGTATGTACATGTCATATATTGTAGTAGTAGTCATAGTATAATGCTCGTTATTGCTTCATGATTAGTCAGGTTATGAAATATAATGGGAAATAATTTTGATTACACCTTATGGTGACAGAGTTCAGTAGTACTAAAGTGTATCATACCATAAATCTTTGTATTGTCGTGTCGTGATCACTACGATATTTCATCAAAGATCGCAATAATTAAGGGGCTTTACCGTGTATTCTTGTTCTCGCTATCCAATAAGAAAAAAGAGCACTTTGATTATTTTCAAAAGTAACTGCAAAAGTTTACACATGTGACTACCATATGGTCAAATGCGCCGGTTAATACCCTAGTGTACGCATACGAAACGTTTATTACGAAACGTAATTTGCTTTTAGTAAGCTACTAATACTGTAATTAAATTCAAAGAGCTATCAGTAAATTGTATTCATTTAATGTCATAATCTTAATTAAATCCTTAGTAAATGTATGAATTTAAACTCGTGTCGTACAAAACCGATGGTCTCTTTATTAAACGCGTAAATTATATTTTTTGCATTCAATAACATATTGAATTGTATTTTTTCAGGGCAACTATGTTCCCCGTGAGGAAGTGGCAGTCGGCAGTGGTGCGGAGAGTCCCCAGTTCGATTTAATCCTGTGCCTGTCCACCACGAAGTGGATGCATTTAAATTGGGGCGACGCGGGCCTCAAGCGTGCCTTTCGGCGAATGTTTGCCGACCTGCGTCCCGGCGGGAAACTGGTGCTAGAAGCCCAGAACTGGGCTAGCTATAAGAAAAAGAAGCGTTTAACGGTAAATGTTTACACATTTTTGTTGAATAGATTATAATTGTTTACAACTAGATAAGACAATTTATTTGCATATGACTAAGTTGTATTTAAATAGTTATTTGTTTTAAAAAAGGACATAAATTCTATCTCTACATTATTTTCGGTAGGTTATAGGTATATCTAATATGCGTATTCTCGACAGTGAACATTTCATTACAGATAGGTAGACATACTTTGCATACAATTGTCTACTCATACCTGTGTTATCTCAAGCCATTTCACAATACCTAGGTATACTTAACATATTAATGATACACTCAATGACATATTCCACTTAGTTCCATATCATATAATAAGTAGGTCCATATCATCTACAGGTTTTACTCTTAAGTTTCTTAAGTATGTGATTATGAATAAGTGTTACAATATTATTTATTGGTTTCAGCCTACGATATATGAAAACTTCAACTCGATTGAATTGTTCCCGAACAAATTCCGTGAGTACTTATTGTCGCCGGAAGTGGGATTCAGCAAGTGCTGCATCCTGGGCGTGCCGCAGCATGCCAGCAAGGGGTTCCGGCGCCCCATCCAGCTGTACGTGAAGGGCGACTTCACGCCGAGCAAGGCGCGCTGGTCGGACGCGTACGCGCCGTCGTCGCACCACCGCGCGTCGGCGTCCCCGCCCCGGCGCGGCGTGTACGCGCCCGCCGCGCCCGCCTACCGGCCCAGCGACGACGCGCCCTCGTGCGGCGCCGCCACGCCCTACTCCCCCAACCTGGACTGCTGCGCCGACGACTCGCCCTTCTACAACCCGCGCAGCGACTCGTACGCGCCGTCGTACCAGCCGCCGCGGCCCACCGTGTACGCCACGCTGCCGTCGCCGCGCGGCTCGGCCTCGCCCGCCGCGTCGCCGGCCGCGTCGCCCGCGTCGCCCGCGCCCCTCGCTCCGCTGGCCCCGCTCGCCCCGCTGGCGCCGCCCGACCCGCAGTCCGCGCGCGGCTTCCCCGAGCCGCGCCTCGACGATTAGACCAAGCTGTGCCGCCGAGCGGTGCGCTTATATTAATTTTACGAGTGACCGGAACTTTTAATTGTGATATTAATCACTAAATTTGAGGTTAGGACTGTCTGTGAACTCTAAAGAGTTTAATGTATAAATTCATGCACCAGCTCGGGACCTGGTTTGCACGAATCTTCATCTGAGCACGCGAGCCTTTACTGACTGTTTTCACGATAACAAGCATAATAAGTAATCGGTGTCAACCGTGAGCCGGCGAACTCGGGATATTGCCGGCTCTTGTCTATAGACTTGTAATGTCCTCCCGCCTTTCATATTTCTATGTAAATATCGAATAGAAACCATAGGATTATGTTTCGATAGGCTGAAAGTATTTTATAATATTATAACCGCACATTAATCTATGCTGGTGTTTTTATTTACCCTACTGCGTATCCATTATGTACGACATGTAAGGTTCAGATGTAAGTACCCCTATTTTTGGGGTACTAAGTACGTCTTTTTGTACCAGAAAAATGTAGTAGTTCTATAAAGATACATAATCTCTGTTTTATTTGAAATCTAAACATTTTAGAAAAGCGAATATGTTTTATAGTAGAAACCCAATCGTATTATGGATGATCTTTTAAGTGTTAAGTTACCTACGTAGTGCGTTTTCTATTGTAGTTACATTTTTTTAAGATCATAGATTTAACTTGTTTTATTTCGAAAAGGCAATCTGTTATACGAGAAAGAAGCTGTGTCTAAAATAAAGTGGACAATAAAGAGCAATCTATTGTACGAATATTTATTATTTACTGCTTGTGTTTTATTTGTCTACACATTATAGGTTTTCTTGTTAATTTGTCATAAAAAATAATAAACATCTTTGAAAAGTTCTCTAAAACGTTTATCCTTGAATTTAACCTGATCTGTAGGCAAAATTAAATGGTTACATGGTATAATAGTATTATATGCGATAAAAATACACAATAAAATACAGTACATAGATACTACGTTTAAAACTATCCTGTACATTGATTATAGGAAAAGCTTATTTAATCTTTCGTAGAACGGGGGTGATTAGAGATTTAAGGGGTGAATAGAAAAACAATATATAAGTTGGTTTCGGGGTGCCGCATAAGTTTGTGTACATGAATTCTCGTCTACTTGTATTTTATTACACAGTTTAGAATCTTGAAATAATAATTTCGTCTTGTAAAACGTGCAAATTTTAAGAAAAACTGTGTTTCCATTCACCCCGAAAATGCCTCTATTCACCCCGTTTTACTACCATAACTTTATCGTATAAATATGCAGGTACCTACTCTTTTTGCATGCATGAAAAAGATGTATATAATTTAAATATGACCGGCCTTTGTTGGAATATGAATAAATTATTTATTGCTACACATTGGTACTATACAAACCTAACCCAGTAATAGCTAATTTGTCTGTGTTACTACACAATGCTGCATGGTCGGCACGATAGCCGTGTGATATAGGTCACTACGTTAATGACCACTATGCGTGGCGAGCTGCGGGTTCGAACCCCGCATGGGAAAACCTTAGTACGAAGTACGAACCATAAATAATTTTGGTGTTCTTTGTATTGAAAGTATTGTTTGTGACTGGCGACAAAATAATCTTCGGGTGAACAAAATTATCAGGTAATAATAATTATTATAAGTACATAGGTATAATAATTTGATTTGTTTTAGAAATTAAACAATGTCTACCCATAGGTTCATAAATGAGTGACAGTACCTTTAAAATGCATAACGACACCGTTACCATTTTGAATAACTCCGTTATGATAAAATTCTGTTTTAACTTGAAGTTTTAATAAAACTTGTAGATAGTCGAATGTACATAATGATAGCAAAGGTCTGATAAGCGGTTACCTACTCGTAAACAATGTTTGGGAGTTATTTGACTGCGGTCTGATACGTTTGCGGAACGGTTATTTTGTGGAGGATACTAAACTGGGTTACGTAAACTGTTCGAACGAGTTTATGTGCTTTTGTTTTGTTTTAATAAGCCTAGGAAAACTTTGTAGGAAACTTCCGCATTGTTCGTTTTACATTAAATATCTTGATACATAAACTTTCTAATCATTTTTGAAACGCGCAATAGGTATGTAGTTGTAGTTACAAACAGTAGGTACCTACGTAGTTTCGTTCTGCGTTTCGACCATTTACCCGAATAGAACAATTAATATTTAGTGTATAGGTACCTACCTAAGTTTCTAGGTACTACTTTATTCTTCAAAAAGTTTTTTTTTGAAACGCTATCTACGAAAATCTGTGTACCTAAATAATAAAAGAAGGGAAAGGGCGTAATGTGTATCAGGGAGGTTGTAGGGTCAATTTTTATAATTTAATTTAATGTCATATAAGGTTAAATCAGATATTTGATTCCTTTGGTATCGGCTACGGTATTCTACCTACTGTTTTAAGATTAGTTTCAGGTGGTAATTAGGTATTTAGGTAATAATTAGTATCAACACAGTAAGAGAAGATATTAGGTACATAGATTAATTATGATTAATTGACTGTTGAATGTTGATATTGGGTAACCTAATCCGATATTATCTTTGGCCATAATTATACCGTTAATCAAATTAAGCTTACCTAATTATATGCAATAATATTACCTACATTGGATTGCTATCAAACGCTTATAATAAATCTACTATCTAGAAACTAAACTAGCTGGTTCCGCGACTTTGTCCGCGCGAATGTCACACTACCCCCTCTGATGCAGTCGGTTAACAAGTAGTCTTTATGTTTCTCCAGGGTGTTGTAGGTTAACAGCATACTAAATTTCATTCAGATATAATCATAATAAATCGTAAAAAGGTAACAATCCATCCATCCACACTTAAAAACTTGTGGCGTTTATAATATTAGTAGGATATAGAATGAATAAATTTAAGGGATTTAGTTCGAAATGTAGATCACTAACTGTTAGGTACCACAACTAGCTATCAAAAAGAGTCGAAATTAATTTAATAAGTAGGTAATAAGTAAACTCTGTTACCAGTTTTAGTTGCGCAATAGCTCCCTACCATAAGGCTAGGGAAGAGGGAAAAGAATTAGCTAAATGCACGAAGACAAAAAGGCCACTAAAGGCTAAGCAAAGCGCGTCTAGCGTGAATTTTTAAAAGTTATGCATTGTAAACATGATAATGCGAAAAATTTGAAATTCCTCTATAAGTACATAAATATTGATCAAACCTTCGTAAATAATATTGAGTAGAGTCAAGACAATACTTAAATCCCATCATTAAAACTTCGGTACGGATTTTAAGGATCTGAATTTGTTTAAAGGTTTGCCTTTCATTCTTCAAACTCAAAAGGACCTGAAGTTGTAAAAAGGAGCTTTAGGAGATTAAAGTACACCTGCCTACTTGAATCTTGTAAAGGTTTTATGTACCTTTGGTTTTCAGTTCTATCACAATTTTCTAAAGAAATTGGAGCACCCATTCCGAGTATTGATGGCTCTTATTAATGGTTGATTGCTTGAGACAAGGCCGCTTCGTAAGAAATACTGCTCTAACGAATTTGCCTGGTTTCATTTTTTTTGTATTGATAATTATGTATAAGCCGATTCACTCTTATTTAAATGGTTGTAGGAAGACATTTATTGGCAATTATTGGTTAAGTAAATTTCGATGATTCCGTTACTGTCATCGTAAAGGGTTTTGGGTAATTTATTTATTTATTATACCTTTATCTATTTATTTATATATTTATACCTTTATCCTTCATCGACACGGGGCTTGTAAAAACCATTATTTTAAAATCAGGCTTGTTTAATTTAAATCGAGCATTTCCAAGATAGTGTAGAGAAAGTGGGAAAACACGTTATAAAAGTAAAATGTGTCGTTGGTCCGATCTTTTCGATTAATTATTGTCATAGTTTTTATGGTGCCTTCAAAACCATTCTAGCACATATGCCATTCTTTATTAAACTCTTTGAACTGAAAGTTCTGCATTTTCTACCAAGTGATTGATGACCTGTTTGCTATGAAAGCTATGAATTGAAATCCATTTTCTAAAAATCCCGCCTCGACGTCAGTTGTCGTGGGCAGGACGAGATGGATTTTGCTTGCCAACACGCCTCATTGTGTGAAACTATTCATGTTCGTTCTAAAAGGTGCTTAAGTATTTTGTATAGCAACTGTGGGCGATATGCTCATCTTGTTTGTGAATTATTGTATAAAAATATGAATAATAGTAGACAAGATTTTCCTCTGTGTAGACGATTTGTGGGTGTTCAAAAGATTCAAAGCATACACTTACCTACTTACCTAAGTAAATAACATTGTATACGTGTAGGTAAGATAAGAAATATGAATGATATACAGTACATTGGCAAACACCCAGCTTGACGCCGTTATGAGACACATATTTCTAGACGTCACGCAATAAGATTTATTTCAGCCGCCGTGTACCTACGACATGTAGGTAAATATTACAGGAAGTCATAAATAAGTCCTATTTTATATTACGAGTAAGTTGCTTGATAAGGATAAAAACGCACCTTAAATCACAGAATAGAAACAAAAGGTATACGGAGCGTGTACAAATAAAAAGTTTCATTGGGTAGGCACACAAAGCGAAATTCGTTGTAGAATTCGTTAAAAATGTATGCCAGCCTGCTTACTTACGCGTGTATTTTTTGTAACCTAATTGAAAATGGAGTTACCATCCTACTCGATTGTTTTGGCATTGAGACCCGATTATAATCAAGATAATTAAAGGTTTTTCCTATACCACCTACTTACTAAGTATATTTACCCATAATAAACATAAACGGAGAAAATGTGAAGGTTTTCCATGGCACCTACACAAATGTATCTTGAATATCGTCTTTGATTACAAATCTCTTTCAAGAAGCCAAAAATTTTGCCTTTCCTAATTAAGCCGTCTCTAAGTATATTTTTTTGTGAGATAATAAGCATTTTAAAGTGAACAAGAATGCTAATTAGCTGAGTCAATACCTCAACATTTAACTAAGACCTTTGAAAAGTTGCAAAGGTTTATTTAACTCAAATAAATTCGAACTTGACGTGGGCTGCGAAAGTTTAAAAGACAGCTCAAACTTAAAAGACGATATGAAGACGTGTAAGTTAATATCTAATGTTATGATATTCATTTTTCTCATAATGAAATTGCTAGGACTGGTACAAGTAGGTAGGGTCTGGGATTAGCAATAAATCGGTTCTACCAAGATTTCTACAAATTTTTCAATCCCAAATACGAGTGAACGTGGCAATTAAACAGACAGGAATTTTACTATCTCCTCAGGAATTTACAAAAATTTAAGAAATCGTGGATTGACATTAGCGAGAACGGCGACATCTTGATTTAGATAAGGGGATAGAGAGGCTTCCATCACATCTTAATGCCATTTATTTTGCAGTTTTGGAAGAAAGAATGCTGCTTTACGCTATATAGTGCTCTGTTCCGCATCCACAACTGAAATAGTAATTCTTTATGTTTTAGCAGTAGGCCTCCGTTAATAAATATAACATTATACCGACTTATATCTAATACTGTTAGTATATTTTGTAACTAAACACACACAATCATGCGTTGATAGTACAAGGTATATGTGGTTCATTGTTACTTTGTTTGACTATGTTATGTAAACATTAATTAACTAGGAGAGGGTGCGGTTCACGGCCAAGGGTTTAAGTCATTGAATAAAGAATCCGTAGCGATGTTTATCTTCGCAAGAAGATCGTAAAATGTATTAAGGAAGGCATTTTAGAGTAATTTATTTATACTTATAGGATTGGTGGCTGAACTCGTAAATAAGTTGAATTTAATGGTTTTTTTTTCTCGTTTATTTTGCGTCGCTAAATCCAGCCAACACGGCTGGATTTAAAATTGGACAAATCACAGTCAAATAGCCTCTTTAAGCTTATAATAATTACCTACATCCAAACATAAATTAAGTTATCTACTTAATATAACAGATAAGAACAATAAGATGAAGAAGATATTCATTATGTCACGAGACAATAGAATAGGGATACTCATGAATTCAGAATTTTAGTTATTAAAATCTTCAAGGGAACATTAAGTTTATTTTGCTTCATGCCAACAATGGAATTCGGAGACCCTTGCCCCTTCATTCAAACTTACAGTATTTTAATCAAACTCTGAGTAGCTGTTTAATTCAACTTCAAGAAGCTTATGTTGTTTCAAAGGGAATGAGTAAGTCCTTGACTTAGATAGGATGAAACAAAACGGATCGGAATATTCATTTAATAATAATAAATCAGCCTATATACATCCTACTGCTGAGTGCTGGGCACAGGCCTCATCCATATAGAAAAAGGTTTGAGCATTGATCACAGCGCTAGCTCACTGCGGATTGGCGATTTTAAATTCCAATATAAGAAATTCAAGTTTCTTCACGATGTTTTCCTTCACCGTTTGTCAGTAGTGTCTTGAAATGACTAAAATGATATTAATTTATCGATACATAATTTTATAGTCATTATCATTGTACAGCATTCAAGAGGTGGTGCAGATCAGCATCTGGTGATTTCCCTGAAAAAAGAAAAACATAGAATTCATTGATCTTGAACACTAAGTAACCAATTGTTAATAAGATATTCAAACTTAGATGATAGCATTTTCTTTGTTGCAAATAGTTTCTAGACGGCCAACTTTGTTGAAATCGTTTGACCGTCTGTAGGGCCTAAAGACACCACTCAGAAGCAGCGATGGAGAGCAGACAAATTCTAATTTAAATACATGTGGGTGAACTTAGCAGATCAATGTCCAGCAGATCAAAAAAAAAGAGAGTTCTATTCGCATGCAGCTGAGTTCTATAGTTCCTGATGGTTTTTTTAAATATTTCTGCTGTTTTTACCCCAAAAAATTAAATTGATGAAATGCTCTGCTAACTTCCCGTAGCAGATCAATAATTTGCAGCAGATCAAAAAAAAAGTGTGTTCCTTTCGCATGCAGGTAAGTTCTATAGTTCCTGATAGTTTTCAAAAATAGTTCTGACGTTTTTTGTCCCAAAAAAAGACTAATTAAAAATGGTCTGCTAACTTCCCGTAGCAGATCGAAAACTCGAAAATATCATTTTCATTGCCGAACTCTTTTGTTTTAGACAGAACTATAGCAGAACTGCAATGCACAATTCGTTTCGAGTCCAGAACTCACGTCTTAGTGCCAGCAGAGCATGTGCGAAAACTTGAAAACTCAAAAAATATCATTTTTATCTTCTTCTTCTTCTCTTATATATAAAAATCAATTGCTGTTCGTTAGTCTCGCTAAAACTCGAGAACGGCTGAACGGATTTATCTCATCTTGGTCTTGAATTATTCGTGGAGGTCTAGGGAAGGTTTAAAAGGTGCGACTTTTTTTTTATTTATCGTTGGGGCAGTACGAAGTCTGCGGGGTCAGCTAGTCACTTATAAAATTGCTCACAGGCTAGAACTCTTTTGTTTTAGACAGAACTATAGCAGAACTGCAATGCACAATTCGATTCGAGTCCAGAACTCACGTCCCAGTGCCAGCAGAGCATGTGCGAAAACTTGAAAACTCGAAAAATATCATTTTTATCATTTGTAAAACTGCTTACAGGCTAGAACCCTTTCGTTTTAGACAGAAATATAGCAGAACTGCAATGCACAATTCGATTCGAGTCTAAAACTCATGTCTCAGTGCCAGCAGAGCATGTGCCGTCGTCGGGTGGGGCGGCGAAGGGCCGCTCATGAGCGCGCCCTCCTGCCCTAACCAGGGTCTGGGCGGTGGCATGGGGGTGCCACCGTCTGTAGTAGAGGACCCACGACGGGGGGCCACATTCGATGCTATGGGTGTGGTCCCAGTATCAGGCGAGGAGGCGGACGCCCTTTACACGTCGGCCTCCAACATATTTTGCGAAAGAGCAACCCGCTGGCCGAAAAACGAGGCCAGCGGACGCCCGCGGTCGGTGCATGAAGTAATACTATGCACTGCCATGCACCGACACCAAAACGCGGATGACGTAGCACAGCGGTTTAGGTTTAGTCAGTAAGAGTCTGACACTACCCGCGGCTCGCCCCGGGGTCGCGGGTGTCCATGAGGATTCCGCTGCTTTACCAAAAAAAAAAAAAGTTTTGGTTTTGAGTTAGGTTAGGTTAGGTTTGGTTTTTAGTTAGGTTTGGTTTTTAGCTGGGTTAGGTTTAGGTTTGGTTTTTAGTTAGGTTAGGTTTTTTTTTTAGTTAGGTTGGGTTTAGGTTAGGTTTGGTTTTTAGTTAGGTTAGGTTAGGTTTGGTTTTTAGTTAGGTTAGGTTAGGTTTGGCTTTTAGTTAGGTTAGGTTTTTAGTTGGGTTAGGTTAGGTTTGGTTTTTAGTTAGGTTAGGTTAGGTTTGGTTTTTAGTTAGGTTATTTTAGGTTTGGTTTTTAGTTAGGTTAGGTTAGGTTTGGTTTTTAGTTAGGTTAGGTTAACTCTATCCTTAGGGAACTCTATCCCGGCTATCCCTCGGGAACTCTATCCCGGCTATCCCTAGGGAACTCTATCCCGGCTATCCCTCGGGAACTCTTTCCCGGCTATCCCTCGGGAACTCTATCCCGGCTATCCCTAGGGAACTCTATCCCGGCTATCCCTAGGGAACTCTATCCCGGCTATCCCTCGGGAACTCTATCCCGGCTATCCAATGGGAACTCTATCCCGGCTATCCCTCGGGAACTCTATCCCGGCTATCCCACGGGAACTCTATCCCGGCTATCCCATGCAAACTCTATCCCGGCTATCCCTCGGGAACTCTATCCCGGCTATCCCACGGGAACTCTATCCCGGCTATCCCTAGGGAACTCTATCCCGGCTATCCCTAGGGAACTCTATCCCCCGGGAACTGTTTCCCGGCTATCCCTAGGGAATTCTATCCCGGCTATCCCTCGGGAACTCTATCCCGGCTATCCCTCGGGAACTCTATCCCGGCTATCCCTCGGGAACTCTATCCCGGCTATTCCAGTATCAGGCGAGGAGGCCGACGCCCTTTACACGTCGGCCTCCAACATATTTTGCGAAAGAGCAACCCGCTGGCCGAAAAACGAGGCCAGCGGAAGCCCGCGGTCGGTGCATGGTCGGTGTAATGCTATGCGCTGCCATGCACCGACCCAAAACGCGGATGACGTAGCACAGCGGTTCAGGTTTAGTCAGTAAGAGTCTGACACTACCCGCGGCTCCCCCGGGGTCACGGGTGTCCATGAGGATTCCCCCGCTATACCCAAAAAAAAAAAAGGTTTGGTTTTTAGTTAGGTTAGGTTAGGTTTGGTTTTTAGTTAGGTTAGGTTAGGTTAGGTTTTTAGTTAGGTTAGGTTAAGTTTTTAGTTAGGTTAGGTTAGGTTTGGTTTTTAGTTAGGTTAGGTTAGGTTAGGTTTTTAGTTAGGTTAGGTAAGGTTTGGTTTTTAGTTAGGTTAGGTTAGGTTTGGTTTTTAGTTAGGTTAGGTTAACTCTATATTTAGGGAACTCTATCCCGGCTATTCCTCGGGAACTCTATCCCTCGGTAACTCTATCCCGGCTATCCCTAGGGAACTCTATCCCGGCTATCCCTCGGGAACTCTGTCCCGGCTATCCCTAGGGAACTCTATCCCGGCTATCCCTCGGGAACTCTATCCCGGCTATCCCTCGGGAACTCTATCCCGGCTATCCCACGGGAACTCTATCCCGGCTATCCCTAGGGAACTCTATCCCGGCTATCCCTAGGGAACTCTATCCCGGCTATCCCTCGGGAACTCTTTCCCGGCTATCCCACGGGAACTTTATCCCGGCTATCCCTAGGGAACTCTATCCCGGCTATCCCTAGGGAACTCCATCCCGGCTATCCCTTGGGAACTCTTTCCCGGCTATCCCTCGGGAACTCTTTCCCGGCTATCCCACGGGAACTCAATCCCGGCTACCCCTAGGGAACTCTATCCCGGCTATCCCATGCAAACTCTATCCCGGCTATCCCTCGGGAACTCTATCCCGGCTATCCCACGGGAACTCTATCCCGGCTATCCCTAGGGAACTCTATCCCGGCTATCCCTAGGGAACTCTATCCCCCGGGAACTGTTTCCCGCCTATCCCTAGGGAATTCTATCCCGGCTATCCCTCGGGAACTCTATCCCGGCTATCCCTCGGGAACTCTATCCCGGCTATCCCTCGGGAACTCTATCCCGGCTATTCCAGTATCAGGCGAGGAGGCCGACGCCCTTTACACGTCGGCCTCCAACATATTTTGCGAAAGAGCAACCCGCTGGCCGAAAAACGAGGCCAGCGGAAGCCCGCGGTCGGTGCATGGTCGGTGTAATGCTATGCGCTGCCATGCACCGACACCAAAACGCGGATGACGTAGCACAGCGGTTCAGGTTTAGTCAGTAAGAGTCTGACACTACCCGCGGCTCCCCCCGGGGTCACGGGTGTCCATGAGGATTCCCCCGCTATACCAAAAAAAAAAAAAAAAAAGGTTTGGGCTTTAGTTAGGTTAGGTTAGGTTTGGTTTTTTTTTTTTTTAGTTAGGTTAGGTTAGGTTAGGTTTGGTTTTTAGTTTCCGGGAGCACTTTAAGCGGCTGGCGCCAAGACTCCAGGCCGCCGCTCTCGCTCTCGGAAGACTCTTGCCGAACGTCGGGGGCCCGGACGTTGGGTGTCGCCGATTATATACAGGCGTCATAAAATCGATGGCCCTGTACGGCGCACCCATCTGGTGCGATGCGCTCAAGCCCGAGCACCGGGCGGTTTTGCTCGGTGCGCAGCGGGTGGTGGCCAATAGGGTCGCCCGGGCGTATCGCACCGTCGGGCAGGAGGCGGCGTGTGCCCTGGCGGGGACTCCCCCCTGGGATTTGGAAGCGAGGGTGCTAGCGGACGTCTACACCCGCTGCACCTCGCTCCGGTCCCGGGGCTTGGACCCCTCGCCAGGGCAACGCGAAGCCTGGTGCAGACAAGCCCGCCTCGTCGTGTTCCGAAATTGGGAACTTCGGCTCGCAAGGCCGACGGCGGGGCGGGCGACGGTCGAGGCGATCCGCCCACACCTACAACAGTGGGCGGAGAGGCGGTACGGAAAATTGACGTACCGCCTCACGCAGGTGTTGACCGGACACGGGGCCTTTGGGCACTACCTGTGCCGGGTGGCCCAAAGAGAGGCCACCACAGCGTGTCACCAGTACGGTGATCCAGACGACACCGCACTGCACACGCTGGCCCTGTGTCCGGCCTTCGATGGGCCTCGCGCCGTCTTCGTGTCTGTGCTGGGCGGAGTAGATGTCTCCGCGCTGCCGGCTGTTGTCGCAGCCGCGCTCAGCAGCCGCGCAGCGTGGGACGCACTGGCCTCCTTCTGCGAGACCGTTATGTCGCAGAAGGAGGCCGCGGAGCGCGTCCGGGGAAAACGATCCGGGCGCGCCCCAAATACGCCGACGTCGGGTGGGGCGGCGAAGGGCCGCGCATGAGCGCGCCCTCCCGCCCTAACCAGGGTCCGGACGGTGGCACGGGGGTGCCATCGTCCGTGGTAGAGGACCCGCGACGGGGGACCACATTCGGTGCTATGGGTGTGGTCCCAGTATCAGGCGAGGAGGCCGACGCCCTTTACACGTCGGCCTCCATCAACAAATGCGATATCGCAACCCGCCGGCTCTCAACTGGCCGGCGGACGCCCGCGGTCGGTGCATGAAGTAGTACTATGCGCTGCCATGCACCGACACAAAAACGCGGATGACGTAGCACAGCGGTTCAGGTTTAGTCAGTAAGAGTCTGACACTACCCGCGGCTCCCCCCGGGGTCGCGGGTGTCCATGAGGATTCCCCCGCTTTACCAAAAAAAAAAAAAATAAAGGTTTGGTTTTAGTTAGGTTAGGTTAACTCTATATTTAGGGAACTCTATCCCGGCTATTCCTCGGGAACTCTATCCCTCGGGAACTCTATCCCGGCTATCCCTAGGGAACTCTATCCCGGCTATCCCTCGGGAACTCTATCCCTAAGGAACTCTATCCCGGCTATCCCTCGGGAACTCTGTCCCGGCTATCCCTAGGGAACTCTATCCCGGCTATCCCTCGGGAACTCTATCCCGGCTATCTCTCGGGAACTCTATCCCGGCTATCCCACTAGAACTCTATCCCGGCTATCCCTAGGGAACTCTATCCCGGCTATCCCTATGGAACTCTATCCCTGCTATCCCTCGGGAACTCTTTCCCGACTATCCCTCGGGAACTTTATCCCGGCTATCCCACGGGAACTCAATCCCGGCTATCCCTAAGGAACTCTATCCCGGCTATCCCGGCTAACCCTCGGGAACTCTATCCCGGCTATCCCTCGGGAACTCTATCCCGGCTATCCCACGGGAACTCTATCCCGGCTATCCCTAGGGAACTCTATCCCGGCTATCCCTAGGGAACTCCATCCCGGCTATCCCTTGGGAACTCTTTCCCGGCTATCCCTCGGGAACTCTATCCCGGCTATCCCACGGGAACTCAATCCCGGCTACCCCTAGGGAACTCTATCCCAGCTATCCCTAGGGAACTCTATCCAAGCTATCCCGGCTATCCCTAGGTAAACCTAAAAACCAAACCTAACCTAACCTAACTAAAAACCTAACCTAACCTAACTAAAAACCAAACATAACCTAACCTAACTAAAAACCTAACCTAACCTAACTAAAAACCTAACCTAACCTAACTAAAAACCAAACCTAACCTAACCTAACTAAAAACCAAACCTAACCTAACCTAACTAAAAACCAAACCTAACCTAACCTAACTAAAACCAAACCTAACCTAAATAAAAACCTAACCTAACCTAACTAAAAACCAAACCTAACCTAACTAAAATCCAAACCTAACCTAACGTAACTAAAAACCAAACCTAACCTAACCTAACTAAAAACCTAACCTAACTAAAAACCAAACCTTGTTTTTTTTTTTTTTTTAGTTTCGGGCAGGAGGTGGCGTGTGCCCTGGCGGGGACTCCCCCCTGGGATTTGCTAGCGGACCTCTACACCCGCTGCACCTCGCTCCGGTCCCGGGGCTTGGACCCCTTCTGTCTAAAATAAAAGAGTTCTAGGCTGTGGGAATATATTATAAGGCAATGAAAATGATATTTTCGAGTTTTCGATCTGCTACGGGAAGTTAGCAGACCATTTTTTAAATTGTCTTTTTTTGGGACAAAAACGTCAGAACTATTTTTGAAAACTATCAGGAACTATAGAACTTACCTGCATGCGAAAGGAACACACTTTTTTTTGATCTGCTGCAAATTGATCTGCTACGGGAAGTTAGCAGAGCATTTCATCAATTTAATTTTTTGGGGTAAAAACAGCAGAAATATTTTTATAAACTATCAGGAACTATAGAACTCAGCTGCATGCGAATAGAACTCTCTTTTTTTTTTGATCTGCTGGACATTGATCTGCTAAGTTCACCCACATTTTAAATACCTTAAAATTCCTATAGAGGATTCTGGTTTCTATAGTGTTCAATCAATGTTGGTTATCAATACTCAATGCTGTGTATGTAGGATGAGTGAGAGAAGCAGTAGGCATTGAAGGCCTCTTTGTTATATTGTTATCTAAACATGATATTCCCTCTTTCTCAATACGCAGGTGCTGATTGAAAGGTGTGAGGATAATCTGATACGCCATGACAGTCAGTAAGCTGCATTATCAGATTTCGTAATGTTGTGACATATTGTGATTGGAACTAACTGATAAGTGGCATTTCAGTTTTTATGAGACCTATTCTTTACTCCATATACGTATGGGCTACCGCTAGAATTGTGTTATTACCTACTGCAAGTAACGCTGGTTATATGTTTTTTTGCAATAAATGCTTTATATCAAACTTTCGGGAAAGTAGCAGCGTTTTTTTTCCTTAAACTTTGTACTTGTTTAATTTTTGATAGAAAACTTGACATCGCTGCATCGTATACCTACCAAGCAATCGAACTATTAATTGGTAACTAAATACTAATTCTACTCACCAGTTCTAGTGTAGAAACTATAAATTTTCGGTGAAACCGCACGTACAAATGCAGAGCATAGGCAAGGCTTTGCACCTAAAATAGACCGGTCTGAAATGTACCGGATCGTGTGGTTTTAATTATCAACCTAGATTGCATACCTCAACGCAATAACTGGAGTTCAACACTCAAACTTGTGTCAGAGAAATAGAGGTTTGATGGTATGTACTAGGTACTATACGATCACACGTCTATATTTGTATGATATACTGTTTCAGTACGTCTTGTTTATTAACATGCAACGAAGCAGATATAAGTCATGATCTTTAGCTGATTAAAATTTGTAGAAATTTTCAGATTTGAAGAGTTTTACAGAATCTATTGCTTTCGAATTTAACGAATTTTTACATTAAGTTACTAGTAAAAGCTTTCTAAGGACGTTGTTGCAGTCTATTCAGAAATTGCAATAGGTATTGTATATATTCAGCCTCTTCCACCAAAAACCAATCAGAATTGTTTCATATCAAACCCCGATTCAGATTCAGGTACTGTAAATTGTATTCAACATAACAAAACAATATTATTACAATACTTATCGGTATTTATCTTTACTACTAAACTAGATGAACAAGAAACACAAAAAAAACAACTTTAACTTAACAAGCAAGTTAAAGTGAGAGATTATTGTAATGTTACACTAACAATGTTAGCAGAAAACCTGATCCTCCCAGGTCACTTTCAATAACTTTGACAATCTACTGGTAAAATCTCATGTTAAAAAGTTCGTTCCCGTACTCCTCCGAAACGGCTGGACCGATTCTCTTGAAATTTTGTATATGCATTGAGTAGGTCTAAGAAACGGCAATAGCTATTTTTCATGACATGTTTTTTTTGCTTACGAAGTCCAGGGCAACAGCTAGTAAAATATATGAATAAACAAAGTAAATGTAACATGTTGACGGCCCCCTTCTATTTCTTTGAGCAAATTGGACGATCAGGCTTAACTGATGAAATGTCACACCGTTGAGCGTTGCTCACGGACTTTGTCTAGTTTCATATCAAAATTTATGAAACGAATTCATAATTCTATTGGACTTTTTGTTCTTAAAATATTATATTCATTTTCCCTTGTATATGTAACTAATTACGAAGGCTGCCGCCGGAGTACTTAAAAAAAACCAATTTAATTTTGAAACTGATTTAATTTTAAGTAATTTAATTACAATATAAAATTATAACTAGCTAAACCTAATGCTTTGATCGAAGTAGGAATCGAAAGTGACCATCCTCGTGTCGTCGTAGTGAGATGGTTCGATGTATTTCGCTTGTTCAGCATTCCTGCCTCGTGTCAATTATGTCGCAATTAACTTATTTATTCCGAATTATTGAGGTCGTCTTTGTCAGCGGTTTGCATAGAGTATGACGGCGTAACACCTCCCCCCGTAGATCAGCAACTATTTTAAAACGCTTAGTGAAAATATTGCTGGAAACTTTTCTTGCGGATTATGCGGTTCTGAGGTTTCAGGAACGGCGTATTCATGATTTTCAGCGGTCTTGGATGCATAATTTTTCTTGGGTTTTAATGTTCTGGAAACATAATATCTTCTAATCATAAGCACAGCCGTTATAATAATTATAGCAGATAGTATGGTGTAGATTGGTATCGTAGTATGATATAATGTTTCAGTTGTGCTGTCTTGTACTAATGGCGTCTGAAGAGTTATTCTGTCCTGAAGACTATGAAGTTTGTTTAAGTTGACTGAAGCTAGAGTTCGCAAGTATTGGGTTGGTTTCTTGCGTTTTAACATCATAAAGGACTTTGAGTATCTTCAAAGGTTGTCCTTTAACTTCATCCTTACTATTTATTAGTGTAAGTTCAGGGGTATGTAGCGAACAGTGTAGCGGGATTGTGGCAAGATAACTTCCTTTTAGAACGTCATAGTCGTCGTTTCCGCAGCTCATCTGAACTCTTGTTGGTTGGGGAAATGAGATAACATAATGTCTGCTGTCCAATTCTTCTACGGCTTCTCCTGCTAGCTGTACGTTAGTTAGTTTACAGGATTTACTTAAGCTTTTGGTTGCAATGAAGGTTTGTATGCAGTCTGCCTGAGTTTGAACATAGTGGTTTGTTCTTTGTTCACAGAGGTACCGATTGTGATTTAACTTCGGGCATTCTGCCTCCATGTACATGAATGTTTTCCCATTAGTTGCTATTAAAGGATAAGGAGGTATTAGGGTTTGGTTATATCGGTTGGGAACAACAGAAAGCCTATAAAGTGTGTAATTTTCTATCGAGGTTATAGGGAACCTAAAACTATAACTATCCTTTTATTGTCGTAATAATAGCCCGTTCTAATAATATCATAATAATCCCGTAAGTCTAAATCTAATATATGATTCGTATTATAAATCCCCTTTAATCTATCTAACATATTACCTAAAATATCTATTCCTAACATGCTATGGTGAGTTGTCATAGCGTGCGTAAAGGCTAAAATATTTTCTATTCTAAATAACTCGTTTAATAAATCCTCTATATTTTCGCTAATGATAGTTAGTATTTGAGCGAACCTTGCGAACTGGATAACGTTATGATTATTCTGAGTATAACTATCTAGCAGTAGATCCAGTGTGGTGTTAATTTTACTTTGATTTTCTACAATTTTATCTAATATGTTAGTGTGAGACAACATCCATTCTTTGCTGATACTAAGGTGCTCATTAACTCATTTATAGTTTTCTTCTGATTACTCTCTAAAATTTCTATGGCGTTATTAAACCTAATGGCATCCGAATAATCTAAGTTTCCCGTAATACTTTAAATAACCGACCCTAGACCGTCTATAAGACCTCTTTAAAACGGCTAGGTTCTAAACTATGTAACTGATTATTTACTTTAAGCAATTTACTAGTAAGGTATTCTAACTGATTTTCATATAGGGAATAGGTTTCGTTTGTCATACGTAATTTGAAGTCTTGAATCTGAGTCTGTAATACTGAAATGTTATTTTCTATGTCGTCTAGTTTTACATATTGGAGAAAGGAGTGGTAGTGAGATATTAGTCTAGTCGGTCCAAGTCTAAACGGTAGTAGTCCAGTTCCAGAGTCCAAGCTCTCAAGTTTTATCTCTTGGCTTCGTGTGAGGTGTAAGGTCAGTGTCAGCAGCATCCTGCAACAATTTAGCAGACTTAGGAACTCGTTTCAGTCGTGATTTTGCTATGGGTCCACGCTTTTTGGAGGTATAAATATGAATAGGTAAGTCCGCTAAAACTACGTCCTGAGTGTACCTTGGAGCTAGTTTCTGTCGTGAAGCGACAGGATTTTTCACAAAAATCTGCTGTTGAGGTTGATATTTTTCCTCAGTCTCGCGGTTTTTATTCCTATTCTCAATTATTGCGGTGCGATTACTGAGAGATGTTTCATTTATGATTTGGTACACTGTTTTCATTTGTTCTTTATGATTTAAAACATATTGTTGTAACAAATGACTACTTAAATCAATGTCCCAAGGGTCACGAGCATCAAAATGACCGGTTATTACGTCGAAGGGGCGACACTTAGTGAAGCTGTGAATCGAGCTATTGTAAGCGAGGAGGGCATAAGGCATAAGGTTAACTGCATGTTCATTTTTCTGTTGTAATTGTAAGATACGAAGATGTTCAAGTAACGTTGAATGAAATCGTTCTATGTTACCATTGTCGTTGGGACTATGTGCTAAGGTTTTATGGTGATTTATTTTATGTAGTCTAGTGAATTCGGAAAACAGTTGATTCGCGTACTCGGTGCCGTTGTCTGTTATTATAGTTTGGGGAAAACCATGATGGGTAGAAAATTGTAGTAAAGCCTTGTAAAATACTAATTGCTGTGCCGTCTCTCATAAGATACGCTTGTCCGTACTTAGAGAAAACGTCAATAAAAGTTAGGTATTTCTCATTCTGAACAGTAAAAAGATCCATATGTATAGTTTCAAACGGCTTTGCCGCTGGGGGTACGATATTGAATTTCTGTTTGATGGGATTGCGATCGTATTTGGCCTGACCACATATCGTACATTCATTAATATATTTGGATATTTGCTCTTTCATTTTAGGCCAAAAGTATTTTCGTGAAAGGGCTAGGTGGCATTCGTTTATACCGCGATGGTTTGTTTTACCCTCGTGGTAATGTCGGATTATTTCCTGTTGTCTAAGAAACTCTTTTACATTCTCTAATTCGAATTTAGTTAGTTCAAGATTCATTGCCGAGCTCTTAAAACTATCTTGAATTATAGGGATTATGTCGTAACATACTTAACGGTGGATTGATAAGAATACCGGTTTTTACTTTCGGATTTACATACTCTTTTATGGTGTTGATAACATCATCTTCTAAATTGCATTGGGAAAACTTGAACAGAAAACACGCGTATGCGTGTCGAATGTCTTAGTTACAGTCGGTCTTTTCTTTATGTCACCTACCACAGTCATAACTAATTGTCGATGGAATGTATTCAGAGGTTTGTCAGTTATCGGGACTTCGAGTATGGGGTTTTCGTTACTCGTATGGGCTGTCTCGGTGTTTGAGTCGGTTACAGAAGGTGCTTTCTCGGAGGGATTTGCTATGATGGAGCTCACCTTCATCATTATGAATTTCCACTCGTGATAGAGCATCGGCATTGGTGTTGTTTTTACCCTTTTTATAAACTACATTGAAGTCGTATTCGCTAAGTTTCAATCTCCATCTAGTGAGACGCGAGTTGGGCTCTTTTAAGCTCATTATCCATTGTAATGGCTTATGGTCTGTTACTATTTTAAACTTGCGACCAAAAAGGTACGGTCGGAAATATTTAGTGGCCCATACGATAGCTAAGAGTTCCTTCTCTATCGTACTATAGTTCAATTCACTTTCATTTAGGGTGCGCGATGCGTATGAAATTGGTCTGTCGGAACCTATCGGACCTTGAGATAGTATAGCTCCTAGGGCGACATTAGAAGCATCGGTGGTCAGTACGAATTCTTTAGTGAAGTCCGGGTATTGTAGAATAGGGTCGTTAGTCAAAAGTCTCTTACATCGTTCGTAACAGTCAATGTAGTCTTTGTCAAGTCTGATGGTCCTACCTTTTTTTAAACATTGCGTGAAAGGTTTTGTGATTCTGGCGAAGTCCGGTATAAATTTTCGATAATAACCGATAAGTCCGAGAAATTGTTTTATCTGTTTTGCAGTTTTCGGTATTGGGTATTTGCGAATAGCGTTAATTTTGTCCGGGTTAGGCTTAATGCCTTCTCCACTTATTATGTGACCGAGAAAGGCGGTTTCTAACTTTAAAAATTCAGATTTATCCATCTGGATTTTAAAGTTAGATTCTCGAAGCCCTTAGGAACACTTTTTCTAGGTTATCCAGGTGTTCTTGGAGTGAGGTACTGAAAACTACTATATCATCCATGTAAACTAGACAGATTACGTTTTGGAGACCTCTCAATACGTTGTCCATAACGCGTTGGAAAGTCGAGGGGGAATTTTTTAATCCCATGGGCATCCTTAAGAAATTCGAAATGTCCATCGCTCTACATTAAATGCTGTCTTTTGGATGTCATCAGGGTGCATTTCCACCTGGTAAAATCCGCTTGCCAGGTCTAAGGTTGTGAAATACTGGCATTTCCCTAGCTTATCTAGTACGTCTGTTATATTTGGGATAGGGTACTTATCGTCCACAGTTTTTTCGTTAAGCTTTCGGAAGTCTATTACGAGCCTCCACTTCTGTTTACCTGAGGCATCCGCCTTCTTTGGGACAACCCAAATAGGAGAGCTCCAGGCTGAATCAGAAGGTCTTATGATGTTTTGACTCAGCATTTTGGAAATTTGATCCCTTACTTCTTGACGGTGTACGAAGGGGTATCTGTAACTTTTTGTATAGATGGGTACTTCATCAACCGTTCTTATATGGTGTTTAACTTTATTAGTGAACGACAAAGGCTCACCCTCAATGTAAAAGACATCCGCGTAACGGGAACAAATGTTTCTCAAATTGATTTTTTCTTCCTCATTGAGGTGATCCGTTCGCAATTGTGTTAAGACTTTATTAATACGCGAGGCGTCTGGCATTTGCTCTATGTTCATACATTCGATATTAAAATTTTCGGCTTTTACGGGGCGATCTAATGATAAGATAACATCGTTATGCGATGGATTTTCTACTTCAAGAAATCCGCGGTTATTAGAGACAGTTGTAACGCATTCGTTTATGTTACAATTATAAAAGGTCTGGCTAGGAATATGCACTTCTCCGTCAGGTGCATTTATAGGTAGACGTAAAAGTCTAGTACTATTTGCCGGTATAATGTCTTCATATAAATTAACATTCCGAGAATTAAGCATTGATATAGGATTTGTAGCGTTGTCTGTAATTAGTAGGTTGTCTTTTAAGTCAATCTTTGTATTCCATCTAGTCAATAAGTCAAGTCCAATAAGTCCGTCAAAAAATTTGTGAAAGTCAAAAAATGAATAGTTTTATGTTACTAGGGTCGTTAAATTCCCGGAAGGCTGGTATAGTAATTGAGTAGTCGCTCCTACTCGTAGTACGGGCGTTAGTCACTTCAAAAGGTTCGTAATTAACAGGTAGTTTAGAATAATATTTTTCGACTGCTGCAGGGCTTATGAACGATTGATTAGCCCCAGTGTCGATTAGAAAATTTAATGGAGGATTCGATAGTTTTAAATAGGGAAGTTGACGTTGGGTTTGTAAGTTGACTTCTATTTTGAGGGTTTTAATAAAGGGTCTGACTGAAAATCCTGGTCCGCATTACTAGTAGAAGGTTGAGGGTTATCATAACTATTAGGCAATTCACTTACTATGCAATGAGACGTGGGTGATTCGTAGCTGTATCCGTCATGGTAGTTACAGTCTGAATAGTCAGTATAGTCTGTTTGGTCATATTCGGGCTCGCACAAGTAGTCATTATCCGGGTAATAGTTATAATCATACTCGTTACAGTCGTTAAAGTTTACTTCTCGGCTTTTAAAATAATTGGACGGTGGTGGGTTTCCCGGATTTGTTCCAATCATGCCCTCTGAGCGGCATGGGTTTAGTAACAAAGTGGCTAACTCCACTCATTGGCTGAGGCCCTGACGTTTGATGACGTGGTTGAATTCTAAAAAGGTTACTATTAGCGTTATAGTTAAGCGGCGCCGCGCGGAATATTTGCTGTGTGCGTGTAGGCATGTTATTAGGTGCATTCGGTGCACGTTGAAAACCGTGTGGCTGATTGGCCGTGTGGCTGGAAGTTAGGTTTCCAACTAGTTTGCGGTGGCAATGGCGGGCGTTGCCAGTTTGGAGCGGGCTGTGGGTTAAATGGTTTCAATAAAGGCATAGCTGAAGCACCCGTGGAATATAACGGCGTCCTAGGCATATGAGCGATTGGAGGTGGTCTTTTTACGTTCACATTGTCATTACGATTTTGTAGGTACATAACATTTAGTTCTTCCTGGACAAATTCCAGCGCTTTTTCTATAGTGTCCGGCCGCATACAACGTATACGAGAACCTAATGGTTCTTTCAGACCACGTACAAACGCTTGCATCGTCAACTTTTTATATAACGTACGCTTCGCGTCAATGGTAGTAGCTACGGTTTCATGTAATGAAATATAAGTCATAATTGTGCTAAACAATGACTGACAATGATCATAATATTCCTGCGGTGTACTATTACCTTGAATGGATACTAAGAGGTCATTATACAGAGCCGTCTCGTCTCTTTGATCAGCAAAACTATTAATCAAAGTATTTCTAATCCCTGCCCAGCTATCCGGAATGCCATTTGAATTAATTCTACTCGCCGCGGGTCCTTTAATTTTATTTAATATGCCGTTTAGTAAGCACAAGTTACTTAACTCGCTGCCTTGAGCGTTACTAAGATAAGTGGCCGCTAGTTGGTCACATAATTTTATAAACCTTGTGAGAACGTTGGGGGTTTCCGTCGAACTCAGGAAGGTGGCGGAGCGCCTTATGGATGGTGTCAGGTTCATATACTGCCATCGTAGAGTTTTCAAATAAAGTATCTAAGCCTAAATTAATATCTCTATTTATATCTAACTCTAATTGCCTGCGATTCGGTCTACCTGATGTAGACACGCGCGGTCCTAGGTTCCTTGGATGGAAAATTTTGAAGGATTAAGTGATAAGAGTACAAAGGAAGCAACTTATGGAATATATTCAAAAGTACTCACATAACCTTCATATCGGTCTCTGGGCTCGATGTCTGGATCCCGTTCTCTCCCGGCAGCAATCCTTAGGTTCAGGATACTCGATGAGGCTTGATAGCTTGGTTAGTCGCGATCGCTCACGCACGATAGCGATAGAATATCGATATAAGATAACTCTAACTAACTTCGAGAATCCTACCGACTGCGCCAATTACGAAGGCTGCCGCCGGAGTACTTAAAAAAAACCAATTTAATTTTGAAACTGATTTAATTTTAAGTAAATTTAATTACAATATAAAATTATAACTAGCTAAACCTAATGCTTTGATCGAAGTAGGAATCGAAAGTGACCATCCTCGTGTCGTCGTAGTGAGATGGTTCGATGTATTTCGCTTGTTCAGCATTCCTGCCTCGTGTCAATTATGTCGCAATTAACTTATTTATTCCGAATTATTGAGGTCGTCTTTGTCAGCGGTTTGCATAGAGTATGACGGTGTAACAAACTTCTACGATAATGTTTTTAAACTCGGAAACGGACATAAACAAATATTTGTCTCATGCAATTGATGCAGCGACTATGTGACGCCATTGCAAGTCCTAGTCACTACGTAAATAGTACCATTCTATTGTCACTGGCTTTGAATAATAAATATGGGCGTATTTAAAAACGCCCGCATTGTTTCAGTGTCGGAAATAAAGGAAAAAAAAAACATTAAGGCTCCGTGTAAACGGGCCACCGACCACGGCCACTGGTGGCCAGCGACAGCCACTTAGCATACTTACTTTTTCATATATTTTGTATAAATACGCCGCACACTGAAGTATATTTACAATTTCCGTCTGTCTGTTCGTTTTTTTTTATCTCTGAAATGGATAGCCCGATTCGACGGGTCTTTTATTGACAGGATATAATGTAATAAGGAACAACTTAGACTACTCTTATTTAGAAAAGATGTATTATTTCAGGAAATAAAATTAGTTAACTTTTTTGTTAAATTCCACGCAGACGGATTCGCAGGCATAGCAAGTACATTATGTTAAATAAGTAGGTTAAACATGTATATATAGGTAACCACCTATTTTGAAGAGCAAATCGACAAAAAAATCACGGCGTCATCAGCAGTCAAATTTGATACGAATGTGAATTATCAATTTGACAGAAAAATTCACAAATACTGTCGCGTTTACAGAATACGTAAGAGTACAAAAATAACCGAGCGTAGGTATACTTTATAGGTATTTATGAAGCTTAAACATTTTCTTTTAGCAAATTGGTGTTATCTGCTTCACACGTCATTGAGCACTTGTTAGCGCACGCCTTGTCTTTCCTATTTTCCTGGTTTGACGGAATCCCGGAACATTTATCTATCTAAATACTGTGAGCTGCCATCACAGCTAATAGTCAAACTTGCTGTTGTTGTCGAAGCGAAATAGCGCATTAAACCGTGTAGTCGGGTCTCGTTTCCACAACTGAAACAGACTTACTTTATGAAGTGGTAGGCTTGTCTTGGTTTCTTGTTGATTGCTTGTTAAATGTACGCGTGGAAACAACCCAAGTCTTGTATAACTTGATACTCAAAGATCGATAGTTTCGGATAGTTTTATTAAACTTCTTGTCCAGTGCTAATTGGTGGAGAAAACTTCTCATCTATTGTAGTGAAAACTAAACCGCCTTCCCAAGAATAATATTCCTCAATATTCTCCACCAACTAGTCTCAAATTAAGTATACGAGAGTAACTTGTGCTTTGAGTACCTACTGGACAACTGATAAACATACGTTTTTATTCCTAAATACATAATACCTATTATAGATAAATTACACCCTGACACAGAACAAATGGTCGTGCTTATCATACAACCATTTGTCCTGGGTGGGAATAAAACCCACAATCTCCGGTATAGCAGTCAGGGCCACTAACCACTAGGCCAACAGGCCCGTTGTGAATGAATGAAATTATAGTAACAAACAATTTCTGGTTAGTAACAGAAACGGTGTAACTCGGTAAGTAGTTAGGTACCTAATAATAATAAGCTGTTTCTACGAGTATTATTCTCATCACTCGTGATAGAAGAGTGATTAGAGTAATAGAAACAGCTTGTAGATTTCTGTAATAAGGGTTAAGAAATGCTAATACGTTAATGTATTATAGGTACTTACTGAAGTTATAAATTTTATTTTACAATTCTTGTTGTGAAAAAAAATTATTGTAATAACAAACAAGAAATAATAACATGAACATTCTATTGTATCTTACTACTGTCTTAGCCTATGTCATTTCTAGTAAAATAGGGATTCTAACGATACCCTTATACGTCGGATTAGGGATTCAGACTGGTGGAATGTTTAAGAAGAAACTCACATAAATTCGTATGTCGTCGGGCAGTCAAGTAAATAACACCCTGACTGTATAGGCATTTCGTTTCATACACAAATCAAATACTATAGTTTATTAATACTTTATTTTGTATTATCATGAGATTAAGTTGTGATACAAATTTACCGCTGGAATTGATTCACTATGATCACAACTTTATTGAATATGATTTCAACTTTATTTCGTAACATTTTGTGTACATATTTTTCTAACAAATACTTGAAATATTCTATGATTAGATCGTCATTTGTTGTTACAACTTCGGTTTCTGATCATTATTTCTAAGAAAAAAGGGTTGATGCAAAGAAAACAAAAGACAACCAATATTCGAACGACATCACGGATTTGTCTTGATGTTTTTCTTTCCTTATTTTAACGGAATTCTATTTGAGGCAAATGGTTTTTCTGTGTTAGTTTATTTTATAGTTTGGGGAATTCAGGCTGTATAGGCTTACAGCTGTAGCGAGGTCGTTCAAGCTTTAAGGCATGTTCTTTGTTAGGGGACAACAAATTATTTACTATGGTTTCAAGTTACCTCAGGAACTCAATCCCAGCTATCCCTTCGGGACTCTACCCCAGTTATCCCTAGGGAACTCTATCCCAGTTATCATTCGGGAACTCTATCCCAGTTATCATTCGGGAACTTTATCCCTGCTATCCCTCGGGAACTCTATCCCGGCTATCCCTCGGGAACTCTATCCTGGATCACAGACTAACCCTCGGGAACCTTATCCCCGGCTATCCCTCGGGAACTCTATCCCAGTTATCCCTCGGGAACTATCCTGGCTATGACAGACTATCCCTCGGGAACTCTACCCTGGCTATGACAGACTATCCCTCGGGAAACTTATCCCGGCTATCCCTCGGGAACTTTATCCCGGCTATCCCTCGGGTTAATCTAACCTAACCTAAAGCTTTTTGAGTTTTAGCGAGACTAATGATAACATTCATTATTTAGATTAAGACAAATGAAATTAATCAATGATATACAGTGAAATGTGATATCTAAACAACTAATACATTTACACATCGTCTTGTTTGTTTACCCAAAGTTTTATTAATAATTATCCTTATTATGACGCAATGAGTAATATTCCCACATAAGACATGTTTTGATATGGCATGTCAAAACATGTCTTAGTCCCGACATAAGGAAACAACTCTACTTAGGTACAGCTACGGGAAGCAAAAAAGTCGAAAAAAAATATCCAAATAGATTCATTTTTTTTCGGCTACATTTCAGTATTTCTGTGCGTTTGTTTTGTAATTGAATACCTACAAAAGATTTTTTTATGTCTGTCGGAGAGGTCGTATAGGTACCAATTGTACCTGCATGGTGTAACGCCGATGACAGCGACAGTATGATGATTGTTTGTGGAACGTCAAGTATGACAGTTGGAGTCTAGCGACTGGATTACTAGGGTGTGGTCTGTACTGCGGAGCCGTCGAGTCTTGGAAGATGATGGCGAACAGTGATAGAAGTACAGAACTCGCCGCGTTTCACAATATAATCTGTTATCATCTTCCACGTGTTTGTGAAACCAATCATGTAATTGTAATAAACGATAATCAAGCAATGTAACGAAGACTTTCTTTCAACACGACATTCAATATGGCTGATGAAGACTATCTAAACGCTCTGCCAACTGAACAAAATATACGAAATGAACAAGTTTAACGATTTGAATGATTTTCAACGATTTGAACAAAATGAACGATTTTAACGAAATGAACGATTTGAACGAATTAATGAACGATTTTAACGATTTGAATATTTTTCAACAATTTGAACAAAATGAACGAAATGAACGATTTGAATGATATTCAACGATTTGAACAAAATGAACGATTTTAACGAAGTGAACGAAATGAACGAAATGAACGAAACGAACGAAATGAACTAAATGAACGAAATGAAAGAAATGAACGATTTAAACAAAATGAACGATTTTAACGATTTAAATGATTTTCAACGATTTGAACAAAATGAACGATTTTAACGAAATGAACGATTTTAAACGAAATTAACGATTTTTACGAAATGAACGAAATGAACGATTTTAACGAAATTAACGAAATAAACGAAATAAACGAAATTAACGAAATTAAAGAAATTAACGAAATGAAAGAAATTAACGAAATGAACGATTTTAACGATTTGAATGATTTTCAACGATTTGAACAAAATGAACGATTTTAACGAAATGAACAAAATATACGAAATGAACGATTTTAACGATTTGAATGATTTTCAACGATTTGAACAAAATGAATGATTTTAACGAAATGAACGAAATGAACGATTTAAATGATTTTCAACGATTTGAATGATTTTCAACGATTTGAACAAAATGGACGATTTTAACGAAATGAACGAAATGAACAATTTAAATGATTTTCAACGATTTGAACAAAATGAACGATTTAACGAAATGAACAAAATGAACGAAATAACCGGAATGAACGATTTTAACGAAATGAACGAAATGAACGAAATGAACGAAATAAACGAAATGAACGAAATGAACGAAATGAACGAAATGAACGAAATGAACGAAATGAACGAAATGAACGAAATGAACGAAATGAACGAAATGAACGAAATGAACGAAATGAACGAAATGAACGAAATGAACGAAATGAACGAAATGAACGAAATGAACGAAATGAACGAAATGAAGAAGAATGAACGAAATGAACGAAATGAACGAAATGAACAAATGAACGAAATGAACGAAATGAACGAAATGAACGAAATGAACGAAATGAACGAAATGAACGAAATGAACGAAATGAACGAAATGAACGAAATGAACGAAATGAAAGAAATAAACGAAATGAACGAAATGAACGAAATGAACGAAATGAACGAAATGAACGAAATGAACGAAATGAACGAAATGAACGAAATGAACGAAATGAACGAAATGAACGAAATGAACGAAATGAACGAAATGAACGAAATGAACGAAATGAACGAAATGAACGAAATGAACGAAATGAACGAAATGAACGTTCGTTCGTTAAAATCGTTAAAATCATTAAAATCGTTAAAATCGTTAAAATCGTTAAAATCATTAAAATCGTTAAAATCGTTAAAATCATTAAAATCGTTAAAATCGTTAAAATCGTTAAAATCGTTAAAATCGTTAAAATCGTTAAAATCGTTAAAATCGTTAAAATCGTTAAAATCGTTAAAATCGTTAAAATTGTTAAAATCGTTAAAATCGTTAAAATCGTTAAAATCGTTAAAATCGTTAAAATCGCTAAAATCGTTAAAATCGTTAAAATCGTTAAAATCGTTAAAATCGTTAAAATCGTTAAAATCGTTAAAATCGTTAAAATCGTTAAAATGTTTAAAATCGTTAAAATCGTTCATTTCGTTCATTTCGTTCATTTCGTTCATTTCGTTTATTTTCGTTCATTTCGTTCATTTCGTTCATTTCGTTAATTTCGTAAATTTCGTTTACTTCGTTAATTTCGTTTAAATCGTTCATTTCGTTCATTTTGTTAATTTCGTTAATTTCGTTCATTTCGTTCATTTCGTTCATTTCGTTCATTTCGTTCATTTCGTTCATTTCGTTTATTTCGTTCATTTCGTTCATTTCGTTCATTTCGTTCATTTCGTTCATTTCGTTCATTTCGTTTATTTTGTTCATATCTTTAAAATCGTTCATTTTGTTCAAATCGTTGAAAATCATTCAAATCGTTAAAATCGTTCATTTTGTTCAAACCGTTGAAAAACATTCAAATCGTTGAAAAACATTCAAATTTAATCGTTAAAATCGTTCATTTCGTTCATTTCATTCATTTCGTTCATTTCGTTAAAATCGTCCATTTTTGTTTAAATCGTTGAAAATCATTCAAATCGTTGAAAATCATTCAAATCGTTAAATTCGTTCATTTCGTTAAAATCGTTCATTTTGTTAAAATCGTTTAAAAAACATTCAAATCATTAAAATCGTTAAAAATGTTAAAATCATTAAAATCGTTAAAAATGTTAAAATCGTTAAAAATCATTAAAATCGTTAAAATCGTTAAAATCGTTAAAATCGTTAAATTCGTTAAAATCGTTAAAATCGTTAAAATCGTTAAAATCGTTAAAATCGTTTAAGTCGTTAAAGTCGTTAAAATCGTTAAAATCGTTCAAATCGTTAAAATCGTTAAAATCGTTAAAATCGTTAAAATCGTTAAAATCGTTAAAATCGTTTAAAATCGTTTTAAAATCGTTAAAATCGTTAAAATCGTTAAAATCGTTAAAATCGTTAAAATCGTTTAAAGTCGTTAAAGTCGTTAAAATCGTTAAAATCGTTCATTTCGTTAAAATCGAAATGAACGAAATGAACAATTTAAAACGATTTGAATGTTTTTCAACGATTTGAATGTTTTTTCAACGGTTTGAACAAAATGAACGATTTTAACGATTTGAATGATTTTCAACGATTTGAACAAAATGAACGATTTTAACGATATGAACAAAATATACGAAATGAACGAAATGAACGAAATGAACGAAATGAACGAAATGAACGAAATGAATGAAATGAACGAAATGAACGATTTTAACGATTAAATTTGAATGTTTTTCAACGATTTGAATGTTTTTTCAACGGTTTGAAACAAAATGAACGATTTTAACGATTTGAAATGATTTTCAACGATTTGAACAAAATGAACGATTTTAAAGATATGAACAAAATAAACGAAATGAACGAAATGAACGAAATGAACGAAATGAACGAAATGAACGAAATGAACGAAATGTACGAAATGAACGAAATGAACGAAATGAACGAAATGAACGAAATTAACGAAATGAACGATTTAAACGAAATTAACGAAGAAAACGAAATTTACGAAATTAACGAAATGAACGAAATGAACGAAATGAACGAAATGAACGAAATGAACGAAAATGAATGAAATGAACGAAATGAACGATTTTAACGATTTGAATGTTTTTCAACGATTTGAATGTTTTTCAACGGTTTTGAACAAAATGAACGATTTTAACGATTTGAATGATTTTCAACGATTTGAACAAAATGAACGATTTTAACGATATGAACAAAATATACGAAATGAACGAAATTAACGAAATTAACGAAATGAACGAAATGAACGATTTGAACGAAATGAACGAAATGAACGAAATTAACGAAATGAACGAAATTAACGAAATGAACGAAATGAACGATTTTAA
Source organism: Chrysodeixis includens (assembly GCA_941860345.1). NCBI lineage: Eukaryota > Metazoa > Arthropoda > Insecta > Lepidoptera > Noctuidae > Chrysodeixis > Chrysodeixis includens. Next base: position 5,000,252 of record OW796095.1, on the reverse strand, counting down.
CGAAATACGAAAAAAAACGAAATTTACGAAATAAACGAAATGAATGAAATGAACGAAATGAACGAAATGAACGAAATGAACGAAATGAACGAAATGAACGAAATGAACGATTTTAACGATTTTAACGATTTTAACGATTTTAACGATTTTAACGATTTTAACGATTTTAACGATTTTAACGATTTTAACGATTTTAACGATTTAAACGATTTTAACGATTTTAACGATTTTAACGATTTTAACGATTTTAACGATTTTAACGATTTTAACGATTTTAAACGATTTTAACGATTTTAACGATTTTAACGATTAAACGATTTTAACGATTTTAATGATTTTAACGATTTTAACGATTTTAACGATTTTAACGATTTTAAACGATTTTAACGATTTTAATGATTTTAACGATTTTAACATTTTTAACGATTTAATGATTTGAATGTTTTTTGACGATTTTAACAAAATGAAACGATTTTAACGAAATGAACGATTTTAACGATTTGAATGATTTTCAACGATTTGAATGATTTTCAACGATTTAAACAAAATGGACGATTTTAACGAAATGAACGAAATGAACGAAATGAACGAAATGAACGAAATGAATGAAATGAACGAAATGAACGATTTTAACGATTTGAATGTTTTTCAACGATTTGAATGTTTTTCAACGGTTTGAACAAAATGAACGATTTTAACGATTTGAATGATTTTTCAACGATTTTGAACAAAATGAACGATTTTAACGATATGAACAAAATATACGAAATGAACGAAATGAACGAAATGAACGAAATGAACGAAATGAACGAAATGAACGAAATAAACGAAATGAAACGAAATGAACGAAATGAACGAAATGAACGAAATTAACGAAATGAACGAAATTAAGGAAATAAACGAAATGAACGATTTTAACGAAATACGAAAAAAACGAAATTTACGAAATAAACGAAATGAATGAAATGAACGAAATGAACGAAATGAACGAAATGAACGAAATGAACGAAATGAACGAAATGAACGAAATGAACGAAATGAACGAAATGAACGAAATGAACGAAATGAACGAAATGAACGAAATGAACGAAATGAACGAAATTAACGAAATTAACGAAATTAACGAAATTAACGAAATGAACGAAATGAACGAAATGAACGAAATGAACGAAATGAACGAAATGAACGAAATGAACGAAATGAACGAAATGAACGAAATTAACGAAATGAAAGAAATGAACGAAATGAACGAAATGAACGAAATGAACGAAATGAACGAAATGAACGAAATGAACGAAATGAACGAAATGAACGAATTGAACGAAATGAACGAAATGAACGAAATGAACGAAAATGAACGAAATGAACGAAATGAACGAAATGAACGAAATGAACGAAATGAACGAAATGAACGATTTTAACGATTTTACCGATTTTAACGATTTTAACGATTTTAACGATTTTAACGATTTTAACGATTTTAACGATTTTAACGATTTTAACGATTTTAACGATTTTAACGATTTTACAATTTTAACGATTTTAACGATTTTAAATGATTTTAAACGATTTTAACGATTTTAACGATTTTAATGATTTTAACGATTTTAACATTTTTAACGATTTTAATGATTTGAATGTTTTTTGACGATTTTAACAAAATGAACGATTTTAACGAAATGAACGATTTTAACGATTTGAATGATTTTCAACGATTTGAATGATTTTCAACGATTTAAACAAAATGGACGATTTTAACGAAATGAACGAAATGAACGAAATGAACGAAATGAACGAAATGAATGAAATGAACGAAATGAACGATTTTAACGATTTGAATGTTTTTCAACGATTTGAATGTTTTTCAACGGTTTGAACAAAATGAACGATTTTAACGATTTGAATGATTTTCAACGATTTGAACAAAATGAACGATTTTAACGATATGAACAAAATATACGAAATGAACGAAATGAACGAAATTAACGAAATGAACGAAATGAACGAAATGAACGATTTGAACGAAATGAACGAAATGAACGAAATTAACGAAATGAACGAAATTAAGGAAATAAACGAAATGAACGATTTTAACGAAATACGAAAAAAACGAAATTTACGAAATAAACGAAATGAATGAAATGAACGAAATGAACGAAATGAACGAAATGAACGAAATGAACGAAATGAACGAAATGAACGAAATGAACGAAATGAACGAAATGAACGAAATGAACGAAATGAACGAAATGAACGAAATGAACGAAATGAACGAAATGAACGAATGAACGAAATGAAAGAAATAAACGAAATGAACGAAATGAACGAAATGAACGAAATGAACGAAATGAACGAAATGAACGAAATGAACGAAATGAACGAAATGAACGAAATGAACGAAATGAACGAAATGAACGAAATGAACGAAATGAACGAAATGAACGAAATGAACGAAATGAACGAAATGAACGAAATGAACGAAATGAACGTTCGTTCGTTAAAATCGTTAAAATCATTAAAATCGTTTAAAATCGTTAAAATCGTTAAAATCATTAAAATCGTTAAAATCATTAAAATCGTTAAAATCGTTAAAATCGTTAAAATCGTTAAAATCGTTAAAATCGTTAAATCGTTTAAAATCGTTAAAATCGTTAAAATCGTTAAAATTGTTAAAATCGTTAAAATCGTTAAAATCGTTTAAAATCGTTAAAATCGCCTAAAATCGTTAAAATCGTTAAAAATCGTTAAAATCGTTTAAAATCGTTAAAATCGTTAAAATCGTTAAAATCGTTAAAATGTTTAAAATCGTTAAAATCGTTCATTTCGTTCATTTCGTTCATTTCGTTCATTTCGTTTATTTCGTTCATTTCGTTCATTTCGTTCATTTCGTTAATTTCGTAAATTTCGTTTACTTCGTTAATTTCGTTTTAAATCGTTCATTTCGTTCATTTTGTTTAATTTCGTTAATTTCGTTCATTTCGTTCATTTCGTTCATTTCGTTCATTTCGTTCATTTCGTTCATTTCGTTCATTTCGTTTATTTCGTTCATTTCGTTCATTTCGTTCATTTCGTTCATTTCGTTCATTTCGTTTATTTTGTTCATATCTTTAAAATCGTTCATTTTGTTCAAATCGTTGAAAATCATTCAAATCGTTAAAATCGTTCATTTTGTTCAAACCGTTGAAAAACATTTCAAATCGTTGAAAAACATTCAAATTTAATCGTTAAAATCGTTCATTTCGTTCATTTCATTCATTTCGTTCATTTCGTTAAAATCGTCCATTTTGTTTAAATCGTTTGAAAATCATTCAAATCGTTGAAAATCATTCAAATCGTTAAATTCGTTCATTTCGTTAAAATCGTTCATTTTGTTAAAATCGTTAAAAAACATTCAAATCATTAAAATCGTTAAAAATGTTAAAATCATTAAAATCGTTAAAAATGTTAAAATCGTTAAAATCATTAAAATCGTTAAAATCGTTAAAATCGTTAAAATCGTTAAATTCGTTAAAATCGTTAAAATCGTTAAAATCGTTTAAGTCGTTAAAGTCGTTAAAATCGTTAAAATCGTTCAAATCGTTAAAATCGTTAAAATCGTTAAAATCGTTAAAATCGTTAAAATCGTTAAAATCGTTTAAAATCGTTAAAATCGTTAAAATCGTTAAAATCGTTAAAATCGTTAAAATCGTTAAAATCGTTAAAATCGTTAAAATCGTTAAAATCGTTAAAATCGTTAAAATCGTTAAAATCGTTAAAGTCGTTAAAGTCGTTAAAATCGTTAAAATCGTTCATTTCGTTCAAATCGTTAAAATCGAAATGAACGAAATGAACAATTTAAACGATTTGAATGTTTTTCAACGATTTGAATGTTTTTCAACGGTTTGAACAAAATGAACGATTTTTAACGATTTGAATGATTTTCAACGATTTGAACAAAATGAACGATTTTAACGATATGAACAAAATATACGAAATGAACGAAATGAACGAAATGAACGAAATGAACGAAATGAATGAAATGAACGAAATGAAACGATTTTAACGATTAAATTTGAATGTTTTTCAACGATTTGAATGTTTTTCAACGGTTTGAACAAAATGAACGATTTTAACGATTTGAATGATTTTCAACGATTTGAACAAAATGAACGATTTTAAAGATATGAACAAAATAAACGAAATGAACGAAATGAACGAAATGAACGAAATGAACGAAATGAACGAAATGAACGAAATGTACGAAATGAACGAAATGAACGAAATGAACGAAATGAACGAAATGAACGAAAATGAACGAAATGAACGAAATGAACGAAATGAACGAAATGAACGAAATGAACGAAAATGAACGAAATGAACGAAATGAACGAAATGAACGAAATGAACGAAATGAAACGAAATGAACGAAATGAACGAAATGAACGAAATGAACGAAAATGAACGAAATGAACGAAATGAACGAAATGAACGAAATGAACGAAATGAACGAATGAACGAAATGAACGAAATGAACGAAATGAACGAAATGAACGAAATGAACGAAATGAATGAAATGAACGATTTTAACGATAAATTTGAATGTTTTTCAACGATTTGAATGTTTTTCAACGGTTTGAACAAAATGAACGATTTTAACGTTTTGAATGATTTTCAACGATTTGAACAAAATGAACGATTTTAACGATATGAACAAAATATACGAAATGAACGAAATGAACGAAATGAACGAAATGAACGAAATGAACGAAATGAACGAAATTGAACGAAATGAACGAAATGAACGATTTTAACGATTAAATTTGAATGTTTTTCAACGATTTGAATGTTTTTCAACGGTTTGAACAAAATGAACGATTTTAACGTTTTGAATGATTTTCAACGATTTGAACAAAATGAACGATTTTAACGATATGAACAAAATATACGAAATGAACGAAATGAAACGATTTTAACGAAATGAACGATTTTAACGAAATGAACGATTTTAACGAAATTAACGAAATTATTGTAATGAACGAAATGAACGAAATGAACGAAATGAACGTAATTAACGAAATAAACGAAATGAACGAAATGAACGAAATGAACGAAATGAACGAAATGAACGATTTTAACGATTTT